>JAQZBX010060450.1:0-17303 GCA_029593785.1 Cabassous unicinctus | reverse complement strand
TCACAACTTTTACTATACACTTATTGTTTATGTATGTTCATATATAAATGATATAAAAAATAATAATAATAGGGTGGGTTGGGGGAAAATACTTTGGTTAGTAGTAGTATTTTGAGGATGCTCTGTAATCATTAGCTAAAAATGTTTCACAGCAATGCAAGGTATTGGTGGTAGGGTGAGGTATGAGAGCCCTGTATGATGTTATGTATGTTTGTTTTGTGAGTTCACAACTATTGCTATACACTTATTGTTTTTGTATGTTCATGTATGAGTGATATACTTCAAAAAATTTTTTAAAAAAGAAAAAGTTAAATGGCTGTTTTCCTCTTTATTTTCTTTTCCACCTGTCCTTGATTTTTTATTATTTTTAATAAGTAAATCTTAATTATTAATTAAATTATTATATAATTTACATATTATATATCATATACATTATATATAAATATAATTATTAATTATAAATTAATAAATATTTCTTTCTTATTTTAAAACTCTCAAAACAATAATCTTTAGTATATAACAATTTCAAGTATAACATTATAAACAATTGTATTCTTTTAGAGAAGCATTGTTTAAAATCAACATAATACAGAGGTGCATTTGATAGGAAGGGCATGTATGAACATAGATAATCATTTACCTTAATATGAAATTATATTTTTCAGTAGTAATTAGGTATGAAAGGTCCTCAGAATCTAAATTATATTGAAGCAGTTTAATGATGAGAACCAGAGTTTTGGCACTAAATAAAACTAACATTTGTGTTTTAAAAAAGCAAAACTGCATGCCAAAATTTAATGCTATAGAGAACAGAAATTGTACATTACAATAGTTTCTCAGACATTTTTTTAAATTGCCTGCTGTGTGCCGGGAACTGAGATAAGCATTGTGCAGGCAAAGGTAAAGAAGAAGAAAGAGCATTGAACGTAATATTACCTTTACATGTTCTAACAGCTTAGAAAAGCATAACTGAACTTAAGAATACTTAGAATTTACGGCTAGGAGAAGTCCATATTATCACCTTGTGCATATACCCTAGTTTTTTTAAATAAGCAAAATGAAGCTCGGGAAAGGTTAAGCAAAATAAGCAAGGTCATACTCTGAAGAAAGGCTAAGTTGGAAACAGAAAATTCTCTTTGATATCTGTGGAGTTTTTTCTCCCTCCATAGCCAAACCGAGCTTTCCTAATAATTTGTAAGCTAGGAAAGATGTATAGGATATACTTCTGAACAATTGCTAGAAGGGCATCATTGATATACAAAATTTCCTATTGTTTAGGTACTTTTTAATTTTAAATGATTTGGATTTTAAATGATTTCTACTAATAAGGTTTATATAAATGTGTCATTACTAATCTCCATCAAATAACATTTAAATGACATCTTATTAAAATTTTATTAAGTTTTAGAGCTCAGTAAAATTTATTTGCTAATCAAAATCATATAATAAAATCTCCAAGTATTGCTTTTAGAAAAAAATAATGACCCCCAAGAAATATGAATGTGTGATAATCTTCCATATCTAGACCATCTGTCTATCTTCTTCACCATATGTCACTCTATTAATTGCTAATATCATCCTTATTATGCATCATCTCATCTGTAACATTATTCCATGGAAGTAAGAAGACATCAACAAAAACTACAGGAAAACACCTGCTAGAGCCATTTCTGGTTGATAACTTTCAGCAGGTTCTGGTTTGCTCTTGGGCAAAAATTCCAATTGCTTTTTCATAACCGAAAGCTTTTTACCATGACAACTTTCTCTAATTATAATGAGCACATTATTAACTTCTTAAACAGTTTGTTATAATTAATTATATATTCCCACAGTATTTATTCAAAATACTTATTTAGCATCTATCATGTGTATAAAAGTAAGGGTGTGATGGTTACTGGATTGAACATTGAGAAGAATAGAATATGAGCAGGAACTTTTAACATATGTGAAAGAACTATGAAAACTAAGACCTCCACACATTCTTAGTACATTCTGGTTAATGAGGGTCACAGCTGTTAGGTTTGGCCAGCAATCATCTATAGTATTGTATCAAAAAAGGAATTGAACCCTATTACAATCCTTTTATTAAATCAAAGGCAATGGATGGATAGATCACATGGATTATGGTCCCTTTCTTACAAAAGTGGAGCCAGATCCATTCAAAATTCTAGTACTTTAGAAGTGTTGACTATTGGTTTCTTCCTCAGATGGTTTTGGTTGAGGAAGCAAGTCTATTGCCCTTGGAATTATTAGGAATATTGCCAGAAAGAATAGAATTAAATGCCAAGTTGCATGGTAAGGGCAGGACAGTAACTATAAAGTAATTTTAAAGAAGGAGGAAATAAATAATAATTGAAATAGGAACGAATTTTTGGAGAGGTGAAAATTGAGTAAGACTTGAAGGGTGGGCAGAATATCATTAGATGTGGTCATTCAAGTTCAGGGCACATCTACAGAAAACACTGAGATTGTGATACTACTCAGTATTGAGATAATAGGACAAATTCGTGGTAAGAGTTAAAGAAACAAAATTGGATGAAGACAGATCATGAAAAATTTTGAGAATCTTTGCTGTTAACAACCCTTAATATAAGCAGAGGCAAGAGCATCCATTAAGGACTTGCTGTGCTTCAGGCCCTATACTAAATGTTTTTATGTGGGTAACTCATTCTGTTCTCATACAAATTTTCAATTCCTTATAAAGTAGGTATTAATATATTGTAACATCCTTTTTCCAGTTAAGATCTAAGAACTATAAGGAGGGTAGACTATGTAAGTAGGCAGTCGGGGACTTGAACTGGCAAAGTTTGACACTTGAGTCCTGATTCTTGACAATTTCATTTTACTGGCTTACAGGAAGAAACTGGGAAACAACATGAGACCCTTGAACATACTTAGCACATGATGAAAGTAAGATTTTGGTGGGATTGGTTTGTCAGCAATATACAGGAAAAATTGTGGTGTAAATATAAAGACATGAGATGGTAGTAATACAGGAAATATTTAGAGATTGCGCTGTAGATTGGTGACGATGGGAATGGAGAATGAGGGTTGCTTCCAGAGTCCCTTCAAAGGAGGAGATTTATAATGCAACCTTTTAAGCTTTATCTCACACTACACAGTTTCACATATCCAACCAAACTGCAATGCCTATCCTCCGCTACCTCATTCCCCAGGTAGGCCAATTTGCATTGTGGTTTTGCTCATGTCATTTTCTCTATACTTGTTCATACTTCTTCTCTATGTCTTCCACATCCAACTTTCTCTGTTGAAATCCAAAATCATTTTCAAGTTCTTCTCAATTTTACTTCCTCCATGTTCACAATGCCTGGCCACCTTCAAACATGGAAATAATTTTCCTCATCTGAATTTTGCAGAGTATTGTAATTCACCTGTTCATAAAAGAGGCCTTCATATACTACTTGGTTTTGTATGTTGTATTTCTTATAAATGAATACAAAATAATAAAAACCATTACATCCTGTGTAGCCTATATTGTTTTTAATCTTACACACCTACTCATGTTCATTAATGTTTGCTAAATGAATGAATGAATGAATGAAGGAGCAAATCAATCAATGAATAAACAAATAACTTGATGATTGATTGAATAAAGGGACTAAAGTATGGCTCTATGATTTGTACCCAAGCTTCTAGTTTTTTCCCATTTCTTTGCCTTCTTTTATAATCCTCCCTTAATCACCCTTTCCATTATTCCTATGAGTGGTTCATTCCCTTGTCTTACAGACAAAACCTTTGGTTATCTGGTGATGTCCAAATAAGTATTGATTGAAAATTGTTGAAATTTCTTTTGTAATCTATCAATACTAACTCTTAGGTGTATCTAAATAAGCAAAATCATTAATTCTCAAATAAATATTATTTATTTGAACATTATGAAACTCTAAAATAAGAACTCTATGTGCTATTCAAGTGCATACAGCTGATTCTTTTCATAAGCTCTAGCTTTTGGATGTCTACTACATTTCCAACAAAAGACTAATAGTTTCCAAAACTGTAAACTGGTAAACACCTCATATATATAGCTCATTTAAGGAATGAAAATTATGCCTGTGCTTGTGTGAAATATATTCATTTCAATTTCTGCATTGCTCTTTTTCTTTTAATTCATCATTTGCTATTTGTGTGAAATTTCGCTCCCTTTAAAATCACCATTGCTTGATTGCTCAATCATGCAATACATAGACAGCAGCTATATCAATAACCTCTCAAAGGTATGGTGCATTGACACTGCTATGTATGCTGTTGTCTGGAAATAAGCATATTTTTTTTGTCCAAGCACCTATGAGACATGAGAACCATTCTCTGTTCAGACTTACAGTGGATAGTCATTTTAACACTTCAATTACTTTTTCAGCATGTTCCCTCCATTACTGATTCGAGCAGCACCACAGCCAGTAATTTCTAACAACAAAATATACTTTATTTTGATAGCAGTGAGTAAATAAAGCTGTGTTTATATGATTAATATCAGTAGAAAATATATACAATTCAGATTAAATAATATCAATATATGTAATATTAATTTTGAACATGCAATCTTTTTTATACTTCCTTTGTAATGATTGTTGAATGAGTAAATGTGTATATGTGTGTTTGACAATCAGTCTTCGAATCTGCAAAAACCAATCATATATAAATATTCAACAAATATTTCTTGAGGTTCGAGTCAGTGTAGAGCTGTTTTTGGTACTGTTGTGTTTATGAACAATAATAAAAATAATATAACACATTAATTGTGCCTCTGAAGAATTTACAATCATCATACATATGATTCATAATTTTTTATCAAAGCGATAGTATTGAATGAAAAAGATGGTTTACAGTTTGAGTCTTAATTTTTGTAGGTCTTAAATGCCATGATCTGAGTATAGCTTCTCTTCTTTCTTGTTTGCAATTTTTTTCACACTTTAATATTAATCTCCTTTTCTTCAATAAGTCCTCTATTTTCTCATTCCTTTTTGCCGTAACAAATACACATGTCTAATTTATATAAAATTGAAACATGATACTTGGATCACATTTTTTTGAACTAGTATTTTCATTGTATTGCCCCTTGTATTTATAACTTCTTCTTGAAGGGAGGGCACCATAAGACATCAGATTTATTCAGTTTACTGTTCTATTCATTGCAGGGACATTGCTGAAAGTAACCCTCACAATACCAATTTCTTAGTGTCTACTTTATAAAGAACAATGCAAGGTATTTCAGACCTCAAATACAGGAAAAATTTGTTTTTCCTGAGGTACTGGTATACTTGTATTCTATAGACAATGGGATTTTTGTAAACTTGTCAGTTTTCCCTGTTTGCTTTGTCAGCTATAATATGTAAGTTAGATAAGTAAACCATTCTTAAATATTGCCTTCCAAGTTATATATAACTCTATGCTTAGGATCATATAACTATTTACCTTAGTCTCTCATCATCCATATTTCTCTATTTTTTCACTTTATTGCACTATATGGTATTTATAAGCCTTTGGGAAAGAGAAGGCAATAAACATCTACATGTAACGGAAACTTTTACTTGAACTCAGTAAAATTCTAGATTCTTTCTTCTTTTCACTCTAGGTTTCTGTTGCTGTGTCAGTAGAATATACCTGTTGTTTCCATTTTACTATTTTCTATTCCATCGTAAATGCTTTGGAATATAGCTTCATTCTCCGTTCTATAAAAAAATTTTCTTACAGGGCTTTGCCACTTTCCAGTCATTTAAGCTTGAGAAAAGTGATGGGGCCTCTCCTAGCCTCACTTTCCTCATTCGTAACGTGGAGATACTAATGTGTCCATTAGTTTATTTGAGTATTAAATGTGCAAAGTTTATTCAGTGGTTACCACAAAGCCTGTCATATAATAAGTGCTTAAAACTGGTGCTGATGGAGTTGTAGTAATTGTGTATATTCTCCCACATAACTTCACTTTTCAGTTTCATCATATTTATGAAAAGCACAAGATTTTTCTGGTCTCATTGACTTGAACATCATCTTTGTCTCTTTCTTGTTACTTTCTCCTTTTCTATCCAGCTAGTTGCCGGTAGCTCTCAAATCGGTCCCTTCTCTATACCCTCATTCTCTCAGAGAAGAACCTAAAGGGTGTGGTGACTCAGTGAAAATGTTCCCTGAGGGAGAAGGGCTGCTAAAAGGATCTCGAGCAATAAGACCCTGAAAAAGGCAGAGGTGCAATTATTTAAAACAACAACAACAAATAAGTCATCAGAAATGTCAGTAGGCCAGGATAAGGTATTCACTTTCAATCACAGCTTTATACAGTTTAGAAACAAGGGGCCTCATTTCAATTATCTGGAAATATTTTCTTTGAAGAAAGTGGTGGAGTTGGAGTGGGATAGAGAACAGAAGTGGGATAGAGAAAGCAAGCAAGGTCAACATTTACACTTAAAGAAGAGAGGAATATGAGCAAGTAGAGAAGACAGTGAAGGGATAGTCAGAAGGCAGAATAGTATAACAACAGAAAAGGGACAGCACCATTTATTTGTAATATATTCAGACCATTTAAGATCTGTCTCAGTGATGCTCTAGTTCTTTCTACCATCTGTGTCACATGTCAGCGACAGGTGTCTAAACTTGTGGAATAGCTTTTTCTTCTATGGGCAAGAACTGTAAGGCCTTACTTTTGGGAATTAGACTGACCTCAAATGAATGGTCTTTGTAAACTTTGATGTTTATTTCTAAGTAGCATTGGCAGATTAGTTTTTCAGTCTCTAAAGAGGGTGGTATTGACACCATCCTTTTTAATCAGTTGCAGTTGCAGGGTGTGAATTGTTTATTGGCATTCAAATACAAAGTCAAATGAAATTAGTATATTTTAATATATTTTGAACTCCCAATTTGAAATTGAAAGATGCCCTAAGTCAATTGTTTCAGGTTCTTCCTATTTTTCCCAGGTTGATATACAAACTTTCCCTTCCTTTTCATAACAATTTTTCTCTATACTTGAAATTGCTCTGCGATTATTTCTTGTTTATATTTTAAAAATTCCTATCTGTAATTACTGGGATTGGGAAAAGCCAGAACATTCATTGATTTGTCTTAGTTCAAATGAACTAATTATAGAACCTATGTTCCACGCCCCCTGCCACCAATACCACTACTATGGGACACATACACAATAAAAATGACAAATTGACAAATAAGGTTGAACTATGATGAAAAATTATCTACATTAAAAATATATTGGTAATTTGTGATAAAAAAGACTAACAAAATTTCCAATGTCTTCATCACATATTCAACCTATTGTTATATGATTAATAAATTGGGGACTCCTTGGGAATCTAACATAGTGGTTCACATATTACAGATTTTCAATAAATATTGTTAAATTCATGAGCTCAATATTTCCTTAAAGGTTGAATTACAACCCAAAGATTTAACTGCAATTTATACTCAACAGAACAAAGTTCAAACTATTAAAATGGGTTAAGAGAGTAATTTTATTTTAAAGAATGTTCTTTACCTTTGCATACAGGCCTGTGGTCACTCCAAGCAGCAAAGACTTCAGCTATCCGTTGACAGGTGATGCTCTTTGCTCCCTGTAGGACATAATCTTCATCACAAGAGAACTGCACAGTTGATCCAAGGCTAAAATTGAACAAAGGATTAAAAAAATAGGATTAGAAACATGTAACAATAATTAGGCTTCACTTCTACTGGAAATGTCCAGTTTTATCCAAAACGTCAAATATATACCATAACTGCAAAAATTATCTTACTTCTGGCAAATCAAAATGTGAAAATATGACTTGTTTAAATGTAGCACCAAAGTGATAAACAGATGAATCTGCTGTAATTTACTATATACATATATTGGTAGAAGTTCTAGAAATTAAAAGCTATGATCAAGTTTAATTTGATCTTGTTTTTAGTTGTAGAAGCCAAGGTTAAATAATTGACTGAAATTTCCATCCTAAGTACATGGTGAATGTGAAGCAAAAGATGGACAGCCCAACTTGAATTTGAATTCCAGTGCACTGCTCTTTTGTCCGCTCTGCCCAGAGGTTGTAATCTTTACCACCACTACCACCCCTGCCAGCCTGTGCCTGAACAGCTCCTATTTAGCTCCCTGAGCTTGTTATGCAGGGGAGTTATGTGATCTTATAACATTTGTGCTATAAGAAGTATCTCTGGTAACAGTGTGGAGGGAAGTTAGAAGAAGGTGTAATCAGAGAAAGGGAGTCCAGTAAGAAAATAACTCGTATAGGCCAGGTGTTGGTAAACCATGTCCTATAGGCCAAATTGGGCCCACTGCCTGTTGCTTTTTAACAGCCTTGAAGTTAACAATTTTTTTAACATGTTTATTGAATACCATATTACAATCCTTCCCTTGTATGTATTTGCACATGTATTGCATATCTGTATATATGCATACATAGGGCTGCAAAATTGTGGTTACTGTTCTTTAGATAGGGCTCAAGCTTTAAACAGTGATTTAAAATTCACCTACCATTGATTATTCAACTTATTGCAATTTGGAGTTTGCTTTCCCTGTCACTGCATGCCAAGTTACTCAAATTAACATTTTTAAAAAATCCTAATTTCAAGAGTAATAGATATTTTCCTGACATGAAAAATTGACCAGGCATTTTCTTTCTTAAAGTCAATAAACAGCAATATATCAGTTAAACAAAATTACAAGTTCCTTAACATGGCAAAGAAAGCCCACCAGATGTAAGTCTCTGCCAACTTCTCCACCTCATCTCTTACCCAGTGCAACAAATGATGCTTCAGCATCACCAGCAGCTTCTTGCACACAGTAGGCTGTTTCCTGCTTGTGATTCTCTTTCTCCCCACATTCTGCCCAAGGGTGTCACATCCAGTCCTATCCCCCAAGCCTGTGCCTGAACAGGCCCTGTTCTGGCCCTGAGCATATCATATAGGGTAAGTACATGATCACATATGTCTTATAAGAAGTTATCTCTGGTAACAGTGTGGAGGGCAGTTAGAAGGTGAAGTGATTACAGAAAGGAAACTAGTAAGAAAATAGTCTAGGTCAGGGGTTGGCAAACGAGGTCCTACAGACTAAGTCAGCTACACTGCCTGTTTTTGTTCATCCCAGGAGTTAACAATGTTTTTCACATTTTAAAATGGTTTAAATACATCAAAAGAAGAATAAAATTTAACAAAACAAAAATTTTATGAAATTCAAATTTCAGTGTCCATAGATAAGTTTTATTGGAACACAGATACACATTCTTTTCCATATTCTCTATGGCTGTTTTCATGTTACAATGGCACAATTAAGTAGTTGCAATGACCATTTGGCAGGAAAGCATAAAATATTTACTATGTGGCCCTTTAGAGAAAAACTTGCCCACCCCTGGTCTATGCTAAAGATGCCAAAAGATCTGAATTAAGGAGGGCATGGCAAAGATTTGGAGGGAATAGTATAGCAGGAAATCTCTAAGCATTAGAATCTAGTCTCCTCTGGAGTTTTTGTTCTGTTTTATTTTGTTTTTTTCTTTTTCTCTCATTCTCTTTTTTGTCAAAAATGGATTTATTTTAAAATATAAAACATATCCTGAAAAGTGGAAAGGACAGAAAAATGCATATCTCAGTGACTGATCATAAAGCAAATACCCATGTAACCATGAAATAGATCACCTCCAGGGCCTTCTTGGGCATTTCGGTGACTCCATGTTTTATTTAGACTGCTGTGTAACTGAAAAGCCTTACACATTTGATTATCTAATGGTCAATTCTCAGCCAATTCTTACTTTGCCATGTCAGTAAATGGAAACTCCATTCTTCTAGTTGATGAGGCCAAAAGCCTTGGAGTCATTCTTGACACTTCTATTTATCTTATATCTAATATCCACCCCTTCAGCAAATCCTGTTGTTACACTTAATCCCGAATCCAACAATTCTCATTTTATTGCACTAGTCCTTTCTGTTATGTTGGTTTTCCTTTCTTTTCTTCTATATTATTGCAATAGTCTTTTTTGTTATGTTGGTTTTCCTGTTTCTTTTCTTGAATCTCTGCACTCTAACCTTAAATAGCATCCAGTGTAATCTTTTTAAAAGGTAAGTCAAATTAGGTCACTTCTCTACTTCAAACTTTCCAATGCTTCCCTATTTCACTCAGAGTAAAAGGCAGTGTCCTTATAATGGCCTGTTTGATCTAGACCTGGCTAATTTTGGGTAATAATTTTCAACCATTTTCTCCCTCTTTCTTTTTCAGTCACATCTGCTTCTTTGCTCTGGCTTGAACACATTAATTAAGCAGTGTCTTTGCATTTGCTGTTATATCATCCTGGAAAATCCTCCCCCCAGGAATCCATATTTCTCCCATTTTCACTTGTTCTGGTTTCTGCTCATATGCCATCTCAGCTATTAGGCCTTCCTTCATCATGCTCTATAAAAGAGCTACTCCTTCTAAGCCCCACATCCTATCCCATGTTGTTTCCTATACACTATCTGATGCATAGTGTATTTATTATCTACTTATTGTCTCTCATCCCACTATAAAAATTTGACCCAAACATTGCCTAGCATATACTATGTTAAAATTTTTTTTTTTTTTTTGGAAAGAGTGAGAGATAAATGTTATCCCTTGCAGATTTAATGTTTACTAACATACATTTAAGATAGCCTAATGCATCTAGAGATATCCATTTTCCAAGAATTGGGCAAAACTATTCTTAGGTCAGGATACTGTTTGGAAGCTATTTAAATTGCTTATCATCCACATGTTCTCACCACTCACCACCTGACATACATGCACATAATCCAATAGCTTTCATTATTCACTTTTGGAATGGCAAAATGGAAATAGTATGGTTCATAGTCCAATTAAATAATGGGGAAACATCTCCATAAAAGATGGAAGAGACCTATTTCCTCCTAAACTTCTATTTTTCCCAAATCTGCTTATGAAATAAACCATTGGAATAATGATGTAAGATAATATCAGACTCTTTGGTTCCTGATGCCCAGCTAGAAATTAATGTAATGTCCACTTTCTTTCTTATTAATATTTGGGTAGCAATTATGTGATACACTCCAATAGCATTTTTTAATGACAGACTTCTGTTATTGTAGAAGTTATAAAACAGCACCAAACGGCGAATATTGTAGAGTTGCAATGAGATTATTAACATTTATGTTCCATTTTGGAATTCTTCTCTGGAGAGTTATTTGACTCTTCAGAACAAACAAACAAACAAACAAACAAGTCCCTGATATGCAGTCTTTGCCTGTTTCCAAGTCATAAATTCTTCCACTGTGGTGGATTTCAAGCTACCAATGTGACATCATTGAATGCAGACTTGGAAGAAATTTCCCAATATAAATACAAAAGACAAATAATTTTGAGCTTTTGAAATGTAGTAAGATAATCTGTATTGTATTTGTTTTTAATGTAAATTATATAATTGTAAGTTTATATAATTGAGTTTTTAATTGTGGCTGTGTTACAAAAACGGGTTCTCAAAATTCCTGAAAATTTAACAATCAGTTTTCATGGGTTGGTATGAGCTGGCTCCAGCACACCATTGGTGTAGAATGTAACACGGAGCTTACATTACAGTGAGGAAAGACAAACTGTAAACAGTAAAATAAATGTAATGTTTAGCTAGTGATAAGTTCTATAAAGGAAAATAATGACTATGTATGTTGTGAGTGACAGGCAGTATTTTATATATGGTACTCAGGGAAGGTCTCTCTGTTAGGGTGATGTTTGCAGAGACAGAAAGAAGTGAAGGAAGGCACCATGTGAATAGAGTGGGGAAGCTTGGATCCGGGCCAAAGGCAAATACTTAGTTGCTGAGGCAAGAATGTATTTGCTGTGTTCAAGAAGCTGCAAGGAAAATGATGTAATTGGAACACAGCAAATAAAGGGAACAGGTATATGGAATTAAGTCAAGGAAGCGATTGGCATTTGGGTACAGATCATTTATGACCTTGTAGGATTTGGACCCTTACTCTGAGAATGAGGCAGTAATTGTAGGGCTATGAGCTGAGGGAAGGGCATTGTATTACTTTATGTTTCAAAGTGATCATATTGGCTTCTGTATGAAAAATACACTTTAAGGGGGCAAAGGTATAAGAAGGGCATTTGGTTAACAAGCTATTGCAATAATCTAAGCTTTCATGAAGGATCAGAAGATGATGACTTATACTTGGGAGGTAATGGTTAGAAACTAATAATGGTAAAACATTGAAAAAAAACCTATTATAAGTCTTGGTCCATAGAAGGTATTCAATTACTACTTTCTGGCTAAATGAATGAAATAATGATTCTGACAAGGTCACTGTAATTGTCACATATAGTTATGATATTTCAGTTTTAGCCAATGCTTTTTTTGCTAAAAGTAATAAATGACATCTTATTTAAGAGACAGGTATTTGAGCTTGTTTCTTTCGATTATAGCAAATTAATTCATTTATGATGGAGACAAGTAATCAGTAATAATATATACCTAAGTCTTTCTCTACTGTTGGTGAAAGCCAGTAGCCAAAAACTACCGGCAATGGTCTCTGAGGTGATGGTCTCTGAAGTATTTATCCTCTTCCCTTCTCTCCCCATGCCCAGAGATTAACAATTTCATTTTTTCCCCTCTCTAGTAAGTACATTTGGGGAAGTAAAGTAGTGGTGGAATTTAGATCTTCCTTCAAATCCTAAATGTGCTTTTCGTCAGCTTTATGACTGTGAGAAAGTGAGAATCTCTCCAAGCCTTGGCTTTCTTATCTGTTGTGAAAATTTAATGAAATATTATTTGTAAAGTACACAGTGACAGAGAAAACACTCAGTACATTCCCTCAATCAGGTTAAAATGAAGCCTGCTAGTCTAGGAGTTCTTATGTCTTTTAAAGACAGTGAGTATTTCTGTCTTTCTCCATTCCATCTGACTTAAGATTTCATTCCCATGACGTGCCCCACCCCCCAAAAAAAATTATTTCTAAGTTCTGGTGAGGGAAACTCATTGTTGTCTACTTGTAGTGTTTATAGTCTCAAATTTTTACTGACTTCCATACATCTCTGCTCTATACCCAGCATTCAGATCACCCTTACCTATACTTTATACTTACTCATATCTCTACCCTTGCTCACAGTGGTTGTTTGGACTCATGTATCCCAGAGAAACTTAATCCATTCCTATGGGTGTGAACTCATGTAAATAGGACTTTTGATAAGGTTACTTCCAGTAAGATTTGGCCCAGCTGACTCAGGATGAGCCTTAAATCTTTTACTGAAGGCCTTATAGGGAAGGTCATGGAGAGAGAGAAAGCCAAGAGGAACAGCCAGAACTGAAAGTTAACAGAACCTGGAAGAGAAGAGAGAAGCCAGGAGAGTCCACCATGTGCAATGCCATGTGACAGAAAAGTCACGGATCAAGGATCACTGGCAGCTAGCCTCAGAACACCACAGTCTTCGGGGAGAAAACATCAACTTTATGATGACTTGATTCTGGACATCTTCTGGCCTCAAAATGTGAAGCAAAAAATTTCTCTTGTTTAGGCCAACGCATTGCATGGTATTTATTTTGGCAGCCAGGAAACTGAGACACAGTATGTCCTCTCCCAAGAATTACCATTTTTCTCAATTCACTTAATTATTACTGAGGCCCAGTTCTAATTTTAAATCGCTCATGAAGCTCTCTGTAGTTCCTCAATTCAGAATTAATTTTTTCTTTTCTGTGTCCATAGTACACACATACTCCTGGTAAAACATTTGCTACAGTGATTTGGGGGCTCAGAATAACCCAAAAGTACTAAATGAGAGGAACAGTGTACAGAAAAAAAAAAAAAAAGGTAGGATGAATGGAGACTTCACAAGGTACATGGGAGGGCTGTTGCCTACTTCACTGTTTTACCTTAGGTTATCTAAAGTGAAGCCCTTGAAAAGCATCACACATGATATTTTAGGCACATGGACTGTAATTGTTCTCAGATTTAGAGATTCTAAGTATATTCTATGTCTTAAAGGATATGCCACCAAGGGAAATTTTCTCCAAAGTGATTAGTTAGCAGTCTCTTTAAGCAGAATCCAAACTGTTAATATGGTAAATATTTCTAATTACACCATTAATTTTTTCCTCACTATTGAAGGAATTCCTCTTTATCATGCATCCATAAGCACCTTCATACAGCATCCAGAATCACAGCTCCACTTTAACAAATTATAGAACAAAAATGTAAAAGTGCAAAACAACACAGAGGGCAGAAATCAATGGAGGAAGCAGACGTTTTAATGAAATCCAGAATCAATAATGCCCAGGAAATGGATAACTTAAACACTCTGTGTGTTTTTACTCTATGAACTGTTTTAAAATGTGAGTCAAACTTAAAGGAAATCAGAGTAAATTTTCATTGAAATATATATTTCTAAGAAATTATTCATCACACTGAAGTAACAGTGAAGGAAGACAAGTCCCCACTGTAATACCTCTATCACCTCTGGAAACATCTACCCTGTTGGGTAAACAAAACCTTCCATTTTTGTAGGTTATCCAAGTTGATAAAACATTCCAAATTAAATGATGTAACACATTGCTTTTATTAAAGAAGTGGTATGTTTACAGAACAATTATGCATAAATAAAGGATTCCCATATACCAACTGTGGCAGTTTGAGATTATTTATGATTCCTAAAAGAGAGATTATGTTTGTAAACTGGTCTGTTCCTCTGGGTGTGATAGCCTTTGATTGTATTAGATTCAGCTGAGATGTCTTTGATTAAAGTATGTTAATCCTCAACACATGGAAACAGACTTTGATGAGGAAGTAACCTCCAGTTGGACTCTTTAGGGCCTTGTAACTGTAAGCTTTTACCCCAAATAAATACCCTTTATAAAAGCTAACAGATTTCTGGCATCAGGACCCTTTCGGCTGACTAATACACCAACCTTGCATTGGTATAGTACATTTGTTGCAATTGATGAAAGCACATTTTAATATTTTTAATATTAACCATAACCCATGGTCTAACTTAGGGCTTGCTGTTTGTGTTGTGCAGTTCCATAGATTTTTGAAAAATTATTCTATACCATATATACAACCTAACATTTCCCCTTTTAACCACATTCAGATATATATTTCAGAGCTGTTAATTACTTTAGCAATGTTGTGCTATCATCACCACTAACCATTACCAAAACATTTCCATTGTTTCAAATAGAAATTCTGTGCATTTCAAGCCTGAACTATTCATTCTCACACCCCACTCCATCCACTGGTAACTTATATTCTAGATTCTGATTCTAATTTGCTTATTCTAATTATTTCACATCAGTGAGATCACACGATATTTGTCCTTTTGTATCTGGCTTATTTCATGTTGAGTGAAATAACAATGTTCATCCATGTTTTCAGATGTATCAGAACTTCAATATGTTTTACAGCTTAATAATATTCCAATGTGTGTTTATATGGCATTTTGTTTATGCATTCATCAGTTGCTGGGCACTTGGGTTACTTTCATCCTTTTGTAAGTATGAAAAATGCCGCTATGAACAGTGGTATGCAAATATATGTTTGAATCTCTGCTTTCAATTCTTTGGGGTAACCTAGAAGTGGAATTGCTGGTCAATGGTAATTCTATACTTAACTTTCTGAGGAACTACCAAAGTGTTTTTCCAAAGCAACTGCACCATTTTACATTCCTATCATTAATGAATGAGTGCACCTGTTTCTCACTATCCTCTCCAATACTTGTAATTTTCTGTTGTTTTAATAGTAGCCATTCTATTAGGTGTGAAATGATATCTCATTGTAGTTTTAATTGGCATTTTCCTAGTGACTAATGATATCAAAAATCTTTTCATGTACTTATTGGCCATTTGTATATCTTCTTTGGAAAAATATCTATTAAACTCTTTTGCCTATTTTTAAATTTGGTTGGTTGTTTTTTTGTTTGGTTTTGTTTTGGTTGGTTTTGTTTGTTGTTGAATTGAAGGATTTTAAAAAACATTCTGGATATTAAACCCTTATCAATTATGTGGTTTCTGAATATTTTTTCCAATTGTATAGTTTGTCATTTTACTTTTATCGTAAACTCCTTTAAGGAACAAAAGTTTTTATTTATTTATTTTTTAAATTTTCATAAGGCCTCATTTATCTATTTTTTTCTTTTGTTGCTTTTGTTTTGAGTGTAAGGTCCAAGAAACTGTTGCCTAATCCAAGGTCCTGAGGATGCTTTGCTATGTTTTCTTCTAGAGGTTTGATAGTTCTGGTTATTAAACTTAAGTTTAATAGTTCTGGTTATTAAATTTAGGTATTTGATCCATTTTGAGTTGATTGTTATATATACTATGAGGTAAAGTTCCACCTTCATTCTTTTGCAAATGGCAATCCAGTTTTCCAGGCATGTAATTTTTTGTGCTGTTACATATTGAGTGCCATCTCATTTCTATTTGGATTTGGATTTATTTTTCACATATTTTCATTGCGGTTACCATGGGGTTAACATTTATCATCCTATATACATAACAATCAAATTTAGTTTGTGTGATAGTTAGGCTAATGTGTCAACTGGGCCAGGTAATTGTGCCCAGTTGGTTGGACAAGCAAGCACTGAGCTAATTGTAATACAAAGACATTCATGGGCTTTAGTATTCAGTGAGTTTACTGCATAGATGGCTGATTACATCTGGGATCAACCAGGGAGACTGCTGTCAGCAATGAGTGACATTTTATCCAATCAGTTGAATGCCTTAAAAGGGGAAGTGATTTCAGCATTCAGAGAGAATTTCCTACCTCATCTTTGGACAGCCACCATGTCCTAGAAACTCATCAAGGACCTTTATTGGATAGTCATCATAGCCCCTGGTTTGCAGCCTGCCTGTGGAACTTGGAATTGTGCATCCCCATGGTCACGTGAGATAATCTTATAAAATCTCATACTGTTTACAGAAATCTCCTGTTGATTCTGTTCCCTAGAGAACACTAGCTAATACAGCTTGGTACCGGGAGTGGTTCTTGAGGAACAGAATCTTAACCATGGGATGTCTGAGATGGTTCTGGGACTTTTGCAATTGGCTCTCTAATTGGACTGTAGGGTACTAATGACTCCTTTCCAAAAATGAAGAGGCCACTAAGAGTCCATGGTGTGAGTTGGCAATGGAGATACACGAAATATAATCACTGGATTCCCCTACTTCCATGTTTATAAGTGGCAAGGATTTGGGTGAGAGTGTTTTCAACACCTTACAAGAGTTTTCTGGAGTTAAAAGGTATAATGATTTTGGCTGCCTCCTCCTAGATACGCCAGATATAGTTACAAAAGAAAGAGATGAGCTAAAGGCTTCAAATTTGCAACTTAAATGTGG
>JAQZBX010060449.1:0-17307 GCA_029593785.1 Cabassous unicinctus | reverse complement strand
ACAATAAAAAAATAAATTAAAAGAAAGTGGACTAGATAAATCTGGAAAAAAAAAAAAGACAGAATTAGTGATTTCAAGGAAAGAAATCATAACTGGAAAAGACGGGAACAGAAAGAGAAAATAATGAGAAAAATGGAACAGGGCCTCAGGGAATTGAATAACAAGATGAAAAGCACAAACATATGTTTTATCTGTATCCCAGAAAGATAAGAGAATGAAATAGGAGCAGAAAGAATATCTGATGAAATAATGACCAAAAACTCCCTAAACTTATGAAAGACATATATATGAATATCCAAGGACAATGCACCCCAAACAGAAAAAATCCAAGTAGACCTACACAAAGAAACCTACTATTCAGAATGACAAATATCATAGATAAAGAGAGGATTCTGAAAGCAGCAAGAGAAAAGCAAAACATCACATACAAGGGAACTTCCATAAGATTAATTGCTAAACTTTCATCAGAAACCATGTAGGAGAGAAGAAAGTGATATGATGTATTTAAATTTCTGAAAGAGAAAAAATGTCAGCTAAGAATTCTGTATCAAGAAAAACTGACCTTCAAAAATGGTGGTGAATTTAGTCTTCACAGAAAAAGAAAAATGAATAAGTATGTCACAAAAACTAGAATTACAAGAGATAGTCAAATTAGTGTTGAAGACTGAACAGAAAAAAACAAGGGTGTGAAACTTGTAGAAGACAGTAAATTTGAAGATTATTAGGAAGGATGTACCATACGGTAAAAAGACAGAAAATAGTAAGATATGACAATGAAAAGCCAAAAGATAAAATGGAGACCTAACCCAGGACACCAACTATTCAGAATGACAAATATCAGAGATAAAGAGAGGATTCTGAAAAGAGCAAGAGAAAAGCAAAGTATCCTTTACAAAGGAAACTCAATAAGATTAAGTGCTGACCTCTCATCAGAAACTTCCTAATCAAAACAATGAATTAAAAAATTTGAGCTATCTATATTTTGTCTAGAAGAGTCCCACCTCAGACATAAGAACAAATCCAGGATAAAAGTGAAAGGTTGGAAAAAGTTATTCCATGCAAATAGTAACCAAAAATGAGCTGAAGCAGCCACAATAATATCAGACAAAGTAGATTTCAAATAAAAACTGTTATAATGGATGAAGAAGGTCATTATAAATAAAGAAAAGTTACAATTCAGCAAGAAGAAATGAGTATACTAAATACTTATGCACCTAACCTGAATGCCCCAAGATGCATGAGGCACACACTGGCAAAACTGAATGGAGAAATATACGTCTCTACAATAATAGTTGGAGAATTCAATACACCACTCTCAGTATTGAATAGAAGATTTGGATAGAGGGTAAATAAAGAAACAGAGAGTCTGAATGATATAATAAATGAACTAGACCTAACAGATATCTATAAAGAATTGCACCCCAAAAATCAGGATAGACCTTCTTTTCAAGTGCTCATGAATCCTGCTCCAAATACACCATTTGATGGGTCACAAGACAAGTCTCAATAAATTTAAAAAGATTGAAATTATACAAAATACATTCTCTGATCATAACAGAATGAAGCTGGAAATGAATAATGAATTGGAAAAGGGAAAATTTATAAATACATGAAGATTAAACTCCGCACTCTTAAATAATCAGTGGGATAAAGAAGAAAGCGCAAGAGAATTAAGCAAAAACCTTGAGACAAATGAAAATGAGTTCACAACACATCAAAACCTGTGGGACACAGCAAAGGCAGTGCTGAGAGGGAAATTTATACCCTCAATCTTTACATTAGAAAAGAAGAAAGCTAAAATTGAAGATCTAACTGCACAACTGGAGGAACTAGAAAAAGAACAGCAAACTAATACCAAAACAAGATGAGGGAAAGAAATAGCAAAGATCAGAGCAGAAATAACTGAAATCAAGTACAAAAATTCAACAGAGCTTCAACAAAATCAAAAGTTGGTTCTTTGAGAAGATCAACAAAATTGACAAACCTTTGGGCTGTTAAAACAAAAAAGAGAGAAGACACAAATAAAATAAAAAATGGGGGGGGGGGCATTACCAAAGACCCTAGAGAAATAAGAAAGACCATAAAAGGATACTATGAACAACTGTTGGACAAAAAACTAGATAATTTAGAAGAGATGGAAAAATTCCTAGAAACACAAAAACCACCCACACTGACCTTAGAAGAAACCAATCACAAAAGAAGAGTTGATGTTGTCATAAAACCCTCCCCAAAACAAAAAGCCTTGTACCAGATGGCTTCATAGTTTCGTTTTTCCAATCATTCAAAGATGTTCTAATATCAAACTTGTTTAAGCCTTTCCAAAAAATTGAACAGGAAGGAATGCTACCGAACTCATTCTATGAAGCCAACATCACCAAGATACCAAAATCAGATAAAGATACTATGAAAAAAGGAAACTACAGACCAGTAAATCTAATGAATATAGATGCAAAAATCCTCAACAAAATACATGTAAACCGAACCCAAAAGCACATTACAGGAATTAAACACCACAATCATTTGTGTTGTATCCCAGGTATGCAATGGTGATTCAACACAAGAAAATCCATTATTGTAATAAACCACAAATTTAAGAAGAAAAACCACATGATCCTCTCAATTAAAACAGAAAGGTATTTGGCAAAATACAGCACCCTGTCTTGATAAAAAGCCCAAAAAAGACAGGAATAGAAGGAAGCATTCTCAATACGGTAAATTGCTTATATGAAAATCCTACAGCTGGCTTAGTACTCAATGATGAAAAGACTGAAAGCTTTCCCTTTGAGATCAGGAACAAGACAAGGATGCCCAATGTCTCTATTGTTATTCACTATTGTGCTAGTGGTTCTAGCTATAGCGATTAGGCTAAGTCAAGAAATAAAAGGCACCCAATAGGAAAGGAAGAAGTAAAATTTTTTGTATTCACTGATGATATGATCCTATATCTATAATCTCCTGAAAATCCACAACAAAACTACTAGAATTAATAGACTAGTTCAGCAAAGTGGTGAGATACAAGATTAATATGCAAAAATCAATAGTAGTTCTACACACTACTGATGTCCAATCTGAGGAGGAAATCAGAAACAAAACCCATTTATTATACTGAGTAAAACAATTAAATATTAAGGAATAAACTTAACCAAGGACATAAAGAACATGGATTCATAAAACTACAAAACTTTGTTAAAAGAAACTGTAGAAGATTTAAATAAATGTAAGGACCTTCCAAGTTCATGGATTGGAAGATGAAATATTAAAATGTTAATTCTACCCCAAATTGACTTACAGATTCAACACAATAAAAATAAAAATCCCAACAGTCATTTTGGCAGAAGTGGGAAAACCAATTATCAAATTTATTTGGAAAGGTAAGGCTCTTTGACTAGCCAAAAATAACTAAAAAGAAGAACAAAGTTAGAGGACTTTCACTTTTGGTCTTTAAATCACATTACCTAGCTGCAGTTTTAAAAAGAGCATGGTACTGGCATAAAGGCAAACACATTGACCGATGGAACTAGATTGAGAACTTAGAATTAGACCGTCACATCTACAGTCAAGTAATCTTTGAAAAGGTGGTCAAGTGCTCCAAGCTGGGCCAGAAGCCTCTATTAAACAAATAGTGCTGGGACAACTGTATATCCATATCCAAAAGAATGAAAAAACACCCCTACATCAGATAATAAACACAAATTAACTCAAAATGGATCAAGAACCTAAATATAAAAGCAACAACCATAAAAATTCTAGAAGAAAATGTAGGAAACATCTTCAAGATCTTATGGTAAGTGATCATTTCTTAAACCTTACACTCCAAGCACAAGCAACAAAAGGAAAAATAGATAAATTGGACCTCTTCAAAATTAAACACTTTTGCACCTCAAAGGACTTTGTTAACAAGTTGAAAATGCAGCCATCCTAATGGGAGAAAATATTTGGCAATTAGATATCTGATAAGGGTTTAATATCTATAATATACAAGGAGATCATACAATTCAACAATAAAAAGAAAAACTAACAAATTAAGCAATGGGCAAAAGGCTTGAAAAGACAATTGTCCCAAGAAGAAAGAAAAATGGTGAAGAAACACATGAACAAATGACCATTACTAGCGATTAAGGATATACAAATCAAAACCACAATGAGATATCATTTCACACCTATTATACTTGCTGTTATTAAAAAGTTGGAAAACTGTAAATGTTGCAGAGTATGTGGAGAGATAGACATGTTTATTCATTGTTGGTGGGAATGTAGAATGGTACAACCACTGTGGAGGACTGTTAGTTCCTAAGGAAATTGAATATACTCTTGCCATGTGACCTGGAAATACAATTTCTAGGTATATACCCAGAAGAACTGCCAGCAGAGACATGAACAGTCTTCTGCGCACAGATGTTCATAGTGACATTATACATGATTGCCAAAAGTTGGAAAGAACGCAGATGTCCACCAACTGATGAATGGATAAACAGACTGTGTTGTATTCACATGATGGAATATTACGCAGGAGTACGAAGAAATGAAGAGATGAAGCATATGACAACATGGATGAACCTGTAAGTCATTTTGTTGAGTGAAGCAAGCATACATAAAATGACAAATACTCTGTGATTGTGCTATTATGAACTAAAAATACTCTGTTAACCCATGGAGTTAATAATCAGAATATAGTCACCAGAAAATAGAAGAAAGGTAGAGAATGGAAAGCTGAGGGTTAATCCATGTAGAATTGTTGAAAAATGTTGTTTGTAAATCTTTGGAAATGAATAGAAATGTTTAAAGTATATCATGGTGTTAGTTCATAAATAACAGTGCTGTTCTATGCGTATGACAATGGTTGAAAAAGAAAGACAAAGGACATGTATATTATTACAAGGAAGTCTAAAAACTGTAACATGGCACTGTATAAGATAATGAGACCTCATGTAAAACATGAATATCAGTGATGTTGTGTATATAAGACTGTTTTACAAAATATAAATACAAATATAATAGAGAGAAAGAAAAAATAATAGCAGCTATGTACAGCAGGTGAGGCATAGAAAGATTGAAAAGTGATGAGGTTTTATTTTTGTCTTCTTTTATTTATTATTATTGGAGTAATGGAGGTGCTCTGGGAGTGATTGGGGTGATGAATGCATAATCATGTGATTAAACAGAATACCAGTGCTTGTAGTCTTAAGATGGATTTATGCTTTAATATGTATCAATAAAATTGAAAATAAATTAAAAAAGAAACTAATCAATAAGTGAAGGTCTAAATTCCATTCTTTAAATTTTCACATATAGGAAACTTATACCTGAGGAGGTATAATTATAACATTCTAGAATTCATATATTGATTGATATTGTATCTACATATTTCATTTTCACTGCCAAATTATTTTAAAAATTTTGCTAGCATTTACATTTATGGTAACAATAATAATGTTGAATTACTAACATTGGTTATATTCCTTCATATAATAATAGCATTTATGCAAATATATAATACAAATAATTTCCAAGATAATCGTTTAAATTTTGTGTAGCTTCTTCTATCATCTTCATTCTTTTAAAGAAGAGAAAATCATTTAAGCAAAAAATATATTAAATAGAAAAAGCAAAACAAAACAGTGAATAAGTAGATATTATTGACCTAAAGTGTAGGTTACTGGACCAAATAAGACTTCTATTTTAAAAATTATCTTTATCAAAGCTATGCATTGTTACTGATCCTTAAAATTCTTCTTAACCTTCATTGTCTCAGGCTGCATCTTTTCTTCAGTCTGTATAAATTCTCATGCTTCTCTCAAGTAAATTGGCCATACAATTTTTTCATCAAAGTTTTTCAGGAAGCCATCCCCAGGCTTTTAGGGAATGTGTGAGTGTTCACCTTGTCATAATGAGCTGTATCAGTGAGTGGAGACCCATATAATGAGCGGGAAGATGTGGGACTCCCATCTTGGGGAGTACTGTTATGTTCCCAAATAGAGAGGTGCGAATGTTTCAAGAGCATAGGAAGTGCATAGTAGGGAAAGACAGAGCAGTATGTCAAGCCCTAAATGTTGTTGCAAGTAACTATGATTCTTGTTCTTGAAGGATTGAAGCCTGTTGGTTGCCATGGGTCCCAAGGGGAGGATGAGAATAGAATAGATGGAACATGGGGCATTTGGGGGTGATGGGAGTGTTTTATAAGATCTTGTAAAGATGGATACAGACCATGTTAAATTTCACCAAAAATTATAAAAATGCATGGTCCAAAATATAAACCATAAAGTAAACTATTGACTATAGTTGGTATCTATGTTTCAATATTTGTACATCATTTGGGACAAATGTACTATCCAAATATAAAATGTTAATAAGGGAAAGGGGGAAAGTGGGAGGATGTTGGAATAAGGGAATCCCCTATATTCTGTATGTGACTTTTCTGTAGCTTAAACATACTTTGAAGACAAAATGAAAAAAGTAAGACACTGGGAGAATAAATGGAAGACAATGTTACTATACATACAAGACATCAGCTCTTACAGCAATGAAGGACATAACATCAAAAAAAATTATTTATTTATTTTTAAATATTTTTTCACTTTTTTATTTTTCCATATATATTTTAAAATTGTATTTCATTTCTTATATTTAAAAATATAATTATTATTTCATTTTCTTATTAAATATATCTGTCTATTTTTTCCTTCATTTTTGAAGAGGATTTTGATCACAGAAAGGTGACAAATATGACAGGGGAGTATCATTTGTGCAGGGTGTCAGTGATGGAGGATAGATGGGTGGAGGTTCACCTGGGCATACAAAAAGGACCCGTAAATGTCTTCAAATACCCATGGGGCACTGTCATGGTGGGTGGAGATCCACACAATAACCAAAGGAATTTCAAATTTCCATCCTAGGGTGCTCTGCCACCTTCTCTAATGGAATAGCAAGAATCTCTTGAATAGAGGGGCAATTACTAGTGAAGAAGGATGATTCATTGATGGGCCATTAATGTTGGTGAACCATTACTCTTGAAATTGAAACTTAGCCTAGTGTTTTAGGTGCCTAAGAGTTACCTCCTGATAGCCTCCTGTTTCTTCAAATATGGCCTCTCTCTAAGCCAAACACAGCATATAAATGCATCATCTTTCCCCAGTGTTGGGCATAACTCCTAGTGGTGAGCCTCCCTGACACGAGGGATTACTACCAAGCACCAACTAGCAATGCAACTGGAAAAAGACCTTAACCAAAAGGGAGAAAATGTAGAGACAAATGAGTTTATATGGCTAAGAGACTTCAAAGTGATTTGGGGGGTCATTCCAGAGATTATGATTATGCATGTCACAATAGAATTTCATTGACTGCCAAAATAAATGCTACCTCAAATAGTGGGGTTTGTGAAGGCTCTAGAGACATCCAGACACTACAGTCAGGGCAGATAGCTCAGGAGTTTGATACCTTGCCAGTCAAGGAATTTATGCTCCCCTGTGACAGAGATGGACTCAGTTTTAGTTTCCCTCAACATGGCTCTTCTGACCCTTCTATTTGAAGCTATAATTAATATTAGGGTTGACAGGTGGTTTGTCTATGTGCCAACTCAGTCCTGAATCTCAACAGAGTTGCAACACCTACTCTTCAGTTCATTGGACTCACGCAGGACAACTATCAGGAGATGATGATGGACAACGATCATCTCAAGAACCAAGAGAGTCTACAACTGCAAGCAAGAGAATCCCATCCATCTGCCACATGGGATCTAAGCCCTCCTTCCATTAGAGGTGGAGTAGGCATCACCATCCCAGAATCCTCAGGATTGGGGAATGAAGTATGGACTAAAGTAGACTTACTGGTATTGTACTATACACTTATTGTGATTCTAGCAATGGAAGAATTTATATCACTGATGTGGAGGAAGGAGCCACTGGAGGTTATGAGGGCAGGGAGAGAGAAAAGCAGGTGTAATACAGGAGCATTTTGGGGACTTGGGAATTGTCCTGAATGACATTAAAATGATAGTTACAGGCCATTACATATCTTGTCATAACCTTTAAAATTGTGTAGGACAGAGTGTAAACTACAATATAATCTATCATCCATGCTTAGTGGCAATGCTCCAAAAAGTTTTCATCAGTCATACCAAATGTACTCCACTAATGAAGGATGTTGTTAATGTGGGAAAATGTGGGAGTACAGGGAGCTGAACATATGGGAATCCCCTATGTTTTTATGTAACATTTATGTAATCTAAGTATTTTAAAATATATATACATATTTAAAAATTTATCATGATGCTTAAATGAATAGCATTGTATAAAAGAGAAAGTTTATGATTCTTGCCATGCTACTTATTTCTTAAGAGAAAGAGGGAACTTATTTTCTTCACAATTTTTAAGGTGTGGTAATCAACATAATTAATAGGATTCTTACTCCCCACAATTGTTAAACAGAAGAAAATTATGTATTAAGTAATCTATATAGAATAATAGTAAGTCTACTTTAGTCCATTGTTCATTCCCCAAACTTGAGGAATGATTCAGTGTCTCAGAAATGTCCCAATTTACACCTAATCTTTCCTCTGTCTCCTCTAAGTACCTCTGGTGACTATTGCCTTCATGTTAATGTTACAAGTTCTTCCATTACTAGAGGGATGGGTGTTGTTCACCATCATACTTTTGTTAGTTGTCCTGGTAGAGTCCAATGAACTGGAAAGTAGGCATTGGCTGAAACTCTTCTGAAATTTAGGGCTCATAAATGAATGAACAACAAATTTCATATGATGTCACTTCAAAGCATTAAAAATATTTCATTATAAAAAATGTCACAGAATGTGAAGAAACATCCAGGGCTCCAGGATAAAAACACTTTCATCAAAACTCCAAATTTACTTGTGAAGTGGCAAGATGGTATCAATTTATGTGGGCACTCACCACCTCTCTCACAAAAAACAGCTGATTGGGGGCAAGATCCTGGCAATTGAACTGTTTTGAGAACCCACAGAGTGGGAGGCTTCAGGGCATCGATCTGGAGGGAGTTAGACAAAGAGATAAATTGCTCAAGAGAACATAGACAACAGCCAGGAAATAGAATAAGAGGAACAAAGTGAAAAGTGAAAATTTACACACGCAAAATGGCAAATAAATAAACCCCTAGAGTAGAGAGAGAAGCTAATCAATGAATAAGCACACTAAGATATAAAGATGATCAGACAAAACCAAAAAATTATGAACCATACTAAGAAACTGGAAGATATGTACCAGTCCAATGAACAACGTAAAAACCAAGAGGAGATGCAGAACATGGAACAACTAATCAAAGCTTTCCAAACACATATCATGGACAAACTTAATGAAGGGAAGGAAAAGATTAAGGATATTAAGAAGACACTGGGAGAACCTACTGAAGAAATTGTACATTAAAAGGTAATGGATATGATGGTGATTAATGGCACAAAACAAGAAATCAGTAAGTCACTGGAAAGCACAAAACGGAAGATTTGAACAGGCAGAAGAAAGAATTAGTGATGTGGAAGACAGTACATCTGAAATCAAACAGATAGTAGAACACATAGATAAAAAGATAGAAAAATTCCAGCAGAGACTTAGGGCTTTCAAAGAGAACACAAAATGCACAAACATATGCATTATAGGCATCCCAAAGGTAGAAGAGAAGGTAAACAAGACAGAAGGAGTGTTGGAAGAAATAATGGCTGAAAACTTTCCAACCTTTTTGGGGGAGTTGGATGTAGATGCCCAGGAAGCACAGCACACCCCAAAGAGAATAAATCCCAACAAGCCTATTCCAAGACATACACTTGTCAAACGGTCCAATGCTCAAGACAAAGAAAAAATACTGAAAGCAGCAAGACAACAGAGAAACATCACATACAAGGGAAGCTCAATAAGATTAAGTGCTGGTTTCTCATCTGAAACAATGGAGGCAAGAAGGCAGTGGTATCACATATTTAAGGTTCTAAAAGAAAGATATTTCCAACCAAGAATTCTCTATTTAGCAAAGATGGCATTCAAAAATGATGGAGAGTTCAAAATATTCACAGATAAACAGAAATTAAGAGAGTATGCCAATAAGCAACCTGCCCTTAAAGAAATACTAAAGGGAGTTCTGCAGGTTGAAAGGAAAACACAGGAGAGTGAGAGTTGGTAGAGAGTGTAAGAACAACTAAAAAGGCAAAAAGAGAATTAAAAACAACATATGACATACATAAACCCAAAGAAAATATAGGTAATGTAAGTAATTCTTTGAGAGTAATAACACTGAATGTTTATGGATTAAACTCACCAGTTAGGAGACACAGATTAGCAGAATGGATGAGGAAATGTGATTCATCTATACGCTGTCTACAAGAAATCCACCTTAGTCCCAGGTATTTGAGGATACTGAAAGTGAATGGCTGGGAAACAATCCTACAAGCAAACAATAACCAGAAAAGTGGGGGAGTACCTATATTAATATCAGTCAAAATTAACTTTGAATTCAAAATTATTGTAAGAGACAAAGATGGATACTATATATTAGTAAAAGCGGTAATCTTTCAAGAAGAAAGAATAATCATAAATATTTATGCACCTAACCAGGCCACAACCAAATATATGAGGCCAACACTGTGAAATAGATGCCTCTACAATTATAGTGGGAGACTTTAATACACCATTATCACCATTAGACAGAACATCTTGACAGAGAATCAATAAAGAAATAGACTTTGAATAATACATTAGAGGATTTGGACCTAATAGACATATGCAGAACTCTACACCCAAATAGAGCAGGATATACATTCTTTTCAAGTGCTTATGGATCATTCTCCAATATAGACCACAAGCTAGGTCACTAAAAATTTCTCAATTAATTCAGAAAGTTTGAAATTATACAAAGTAATTTCTCTGACCACAAAGGAATGAAGCTAGAAATCAGTAAGGGCCAGAGAATCAGATTAGGCACAAAGATAAGGAAGTTAAACATCAGACACTTAGACAAACAGTGAGTCAAGGAGGATATTTCAAAAGAAATTAGCACTACCTTGAA
Organism: Cabassous unicinctus; assembly: GCA_029593785.1. Classification (NCBI taxonomy): domain Eukaryota; kingdom Metazoa; phylum Chordata; class Mammalia; order Cingulata; family Chlamyphoridae; genus Cabassous; species Cabassous unicinctus. The sequence goes on along the minus strand of JAQZBX010060449.1, from coordinate 6,288 downwards.
ATGAATGAAAATGACAACAATATATCAAAACCTATGGGATGCAGCAAAAAGGGTACTGAGAGGGAAATTCATAGCCATGAATGCATATATCAAAAAGAAGAAAGAGCTAAAATCGAACCTAACTGCACACCTGGAGGAATTAAAAAAAGAAAAACAAACTAATCACAGAGGAACTGTAAAGAAAGAAATCACAAAGATCAGAGCAGTACAAAATGAAATATAAAATAAGGAAGTATTAGATAAAATTAAAAAAAAAAAAAGCTGGTTTTTGAGGCAATCAATAAAATTGACTAATCCTTTGCTAACCTTAAAAAGAAAAAGACAGAAGTGGTAAATACAATAAATAAGAAATGGGGAAGGTGATATCACCACTGACCCCACAGAATTAAAGGGTATCAAAAGAGGATACTTTGAAAAATTATATGCCATCAAGAAGAATTATTTAGAAGAAATGGACAAATTCCTAGGAACACAGCAGTAGCTTACATTGATGAAAGAATAAATTGATGAACTCAACAGAACAATCACAAGTAAAGAGCAAGAATCAGTCATCAAACACCTCCCAACTAAGAAGAGCTGAGGAACAGAGGGCTTCAAAAGTGAATTCTACTAAACATTCTTGAACTCTTCAAAAATAGAATTAGAAGGAACATTGCCTATCTCATTCTCTGATGCTAACATTACCCTAATACCAAAGCCAAAGATGTCACAATAAAGGAAAATTACAGACCAATCTTTCTAATGATGCTAGATGTTAAATCCTTGACAAAATACTTGATAATCATTTTCAACAACACATCAAATGCATTATATACCATGACCAAATGGGTTTCATCCTGGGTATGCAAGGATGGCTCAAAATAAGAAAATCAATTAAGGTAATATACCACATAAATTGATTGAAAGAAAAAAATCACATGATCATCTCTATAGATGCAAAAAAAGCATTTGATAGAATACAGGTCTCTTTTCTGATAAAAACACTGCAGAAGCTAGGAATAGAAGGAAACCTTCTGGACATGATAAAGGGTACATATGAAAATCCCACAGATAACTTCCTATATAATGGTGAAATCCTAGAAGATTTTCCTGTAAGATCGAGAGCAAAACAAGGATCCCAGCTATTGCCACTTCTATTTAACATTGTTTTAGGAGTATTGTTCAAGCACTGAGGCAAGAAAAAGTTATCAAAGCCATCCAAATTGGAAAAGAAGAAGTAAAATTTTCACTATTTGCAGACAACATGATCCTATACATAGATAGCCCTGAAAATTCTACAACAAAGCTTCCAGAACTGTTTAATGAGTTCAATAAAGTTGAAGGATATAAGTTCAAAGTGCAAAAATAAATAGCATTTCTGTACATCAATAATGAGCAATATGAGGAGGAAATCAAGAAAAAATTTCCATTTAAAATACTATCTAAAAGAATCAAATACCTATGACTAAATTTAACAAAAGATATAAATGACATATACACAGAAATCTACACAATGTTTTTAAAGGGAATCACAGAAGTCCAAAATAAATGGAAGAATATTCCCTGTTCATGCATAGAAAGACTAAACACCTTTAAGATGTCTATCCTACACAAACTAATCTACAGATTTAGAGGAATCACAGTGAAAATCAACACAGAATTTTTTGCTGAATTGGAAAAACTATTTAATCTATTTGGAAGTGCAAGAGACCTGAAAGACCCAAAGACTTATTGAAAAATAAAAATGAAATTGGAGGACTCACACTAACTAACTTTAAAACATACTACAAAACTACAGTGGTCAAAACTGCATGGTATTGTCATAAGAATAGGCATACTGACCAATGGAACCGAATTGAGAGTTCTAATACAGCTCATCACATAATCAGTCATCTGATATTTTACAAGGCCACAAAGCCCACTCAACTTGGAGAAAAGGGCCTCTTCAAGAATGGTGCTTGGAGGACTGGATATCCAAATCCAAAAGAATGAGAAAAGAACACCACCTCACACCTTATACAAAATTCAACTCAAGATGGATCAAAGATATAAATATAAGAGTAAAGACTTTGGAAGATAATGTAGGGAATCATCTACAGGATCTTGTAACAGGAAATGGTTTCCTGAACTTCATACCCAAAGCATGAGAAGTGAAAGAAAATATAGATATCTGGAATCTCTTCAAACTTAAAAAGCTTTGCACCTCAAAGGAAGTTATCAAGTAAGTAAAAAGGCAGCCCAACCAATGGGAGAAAAAGGTTGGCAAAAATATATCTGATAGGAGCCTAATGTCCAGCATATATAAAGTAATCCTACACTTCTTCAAGGATGCTCAACATCACTAGCTATTAGGAAAATGCAAATCAAAAATACAATGAGATATCATATTTCACCCATTAGACTGGCAGCTATTAAAAAACAGAGGGCTACAAGTGTTGGAATGGTTGTGGAAGAAAGGGAAGCTTCATCCACTGTTGGTGAGAATGGAGAATGATCCAGCCACTGTGGAGGACAGTTTGCTGGTTCCTCTAAATGCTAACTATAGAACTGCCTTATGATCCACCAATTCCACTGCTGAGTATATACCCAGAATAATTGAAAGCAAGGTCATGAAAAGATATATGCACACCAATGCTCATAGCAACATTATTCACTATTGCCAAAAGTTGGAATCAACCCAAATGCCCAAAAGCAGATGAATGGATAAACAAAATGTGGTACATACATGCAATGGAATATTACTCTGCTGTAAGAAGGAATACAGTGATCACAAACGGGATAACATGGATGAATCTTGAGGACCGTATGTTGAGTGAAGCAAGCCAGGCATTGAAGGACAAATATTACATAACCTCACTGATATGAATCAAGCAAATTGAGTACACTCAGAGAGGTGTTATCTGGAAGACAGGTTTACAGGAAATAGAAAGGGAAAAGAATCTTGTGAGCCAATGACTATATGGACGAAATCTATGAAAAGATGAAAGTGTGTAGTTGGGCAGTGAAGGGATATGACAGGAGTGTAGTGACACTATTGGATTTGGTGGTGCAGATTTGACAGAGAGTAGAGTATTGAGTGTGGGTTGGACGGTCCATGGAACCTGGGGAAATGTTGAGGGAGTAACCAGGTGAACACCGGGGGTTTGTGGGTATTTTGTTGAAAGTACAAAGTTGGGAAAGCTCTTACAGCAATATGACAAGGAAAGGTTACTGGTTTAAGGTGTTGGATGGGGAGGTAGTCCGGACAGGGCACATGTAGGGCAGGCTTCAAGGGACTGTGTGAGCGATCATTTTGTCATAATGTGTTATATCAGTGGATAGAGACCCACCTAATGAGTGGGAAGGAGTTGGACTCCCATCCTGGGTAGGACAGATATGCTCTCAAACAGAGGAGTTGGAGACTCTCAAGAGCATGGGCAGTTCCTAATGGGGGAGGACAAACCAGTGTGTCAAGACCTCAGTGTTCCTATGAATCTTGTCATCCAAGCAGTCAAACCGGGTGGTCGCCATGGGCTCTGAGGTGAGGTGTACAGAGGATTTCAATAGATGTAACAGGGAGAATTTAGTTGGCAAAGGAAGTGTTCTAAATGATCTTGTAACGATGGACTCAGGCCATGTTAAATATCAAAAAACATTATAAAAGTGTACAGTCTAAAATGTAAATCACAATGTAAATCATTGACCATGGTTAGTAGCTATGGTTCACTATTTGCATATCAGTTGTAATAAATGTACCATCCATATATAAAAAGGTATTAATATGGGAAGGGGGAAAAGGTTTATGATGTTGGGTATATGGGAGTCCCCTGTATTCTGTATGTGAATTTACTGTGACTTAAAACTTCTTTGAAAACAAAATGAAAAAAAAGTAAGACACTGGGGAATAAATGGAAGAAAATGCCACTGTACAAACACGGCAAGAGATATTAGAGTGAGGGGTTACTCCCAATCACCAAATGGCAATGCAACTGGAAAAAGACCTCAAATAAAAGAGGGAAAATGTAAAGGCAAATGAGTTTATATGGCTAAGAGATTTCAAAGTGAGTTGGGAGGTCTTCCCAGAGGTAACAGTTATGCATATCTCAGCATGATCTCATCAACTTCCAAAGTAGATACTACCACAAATATTGCAGCTCCTGAGGGCCCTGGAGGCACCCCTGTCTATGATCATGGCAGATAGCTCTGGAGTTTGATGCCTTGCCAGTGGGCCCTACTTTGGAGTTTGTGCTCCCAAAAGGAACAGAGTTGGACTCAGCTATGACTTCCCTACACATGGCTCATCTGTCCCTTCTATTTGAACCTATAAGTGGTTTTGGAGTTGGTAGGTGCATGGCAAAGGTCTAAGAGACTTAAATCTTTGGGTTGTCTGTGTGCAGCTTGACCCTGAGCCTCAACAGAGTTGCTACACCAACTGTCCAGTTTATTGGACTCACCCAGGACAGCTAACAAGATGAGGATGGGCATCCACCATACTAAGGAAATGAGAGACCTACAACTGCAAGCAAGAGAGTCCCATCCATCAGCTCTATGGGATCAAAGCCCCCTCTCACTTAGAGGTGGAGTGGGCATTACCACCTCAGGATCCTCAGAATTGGGGGATGAACTATGGATTAGAGAGGACTTACTGGTATTCTACTACAGGCTTATGATTCTAGCAATGGAAGAAATTACAAAATTGATGTGGAGGCAGTGGCCACTGGAAGCACTGAGGTCAGGGAAAGAGAAAATCAGGTTTAATACAGGCGAATTTTCTGGACTTGGGAATTATCCTTAATGACAGTGCAATGACAGATACAGGTCATTATAAATCTTCCCTTAGCCTACAGAATTGTGTGGGAGAGAGTATAAAGTACAATGTGAACTATAATTCATGATTCATGGCAATGTCCCAAAAAGCATTTATTAATTGAAATGAAAATACCACACTAATGAAGGATGTTGTTTCTTTAGGAGAATGTGGCAGTTATGGGGAGCAAGGCATATGGAAATCCATATATTTTTATGTAGCATTTATGTAATCTAAGTATCTTTAAAATATATTAAAAAAAACAAAAAACAAAAAAAAAACCCTCCAAACTCCCTTCACTGCAGTGTGGTTTCTCTGTGAGTCCCCACCCACCAAGGGGGCGGGGTCTCAATGGCCTACTGTATTTGTATTTGTCATTGCAATTCATTCAGGACAATTCCCATGTCCCAAAAATGCCCTGATATTACACCTGTTTTTCACTCTCGCTGCCCAAATAACCTCCAGGGGCCATTGCCTCTATATCAATGATATTGTTTTTTCCATTGCTTGTATCACAATGAGTCTATAGCAAAATACCAGTAAGTCTACTTTAGTACATAGTTCAATCCCCAATCCTGAGAATTCTGTGATGGTGATATCCACTCCCGTATCATACCACTTCCTTCTTACCTCCATTGTTTCTAATGAGAAATCAACATTTAGTCTTTTGGGACATCCCTTGTATGTGATGAATCACTTTTCTCTTGCTGCTTTCAGAATTCTCTATCTTTTGTACTTGACATTCTGGATAGTATGTTTCACAGGCTATGTCTATTAAGAATAAGTTTAGGATATGATGCTCTTGTTGGATGTGGATATCTTTTTATTTCTAAAGATTTGGAACATCTTTGACCATTATTTACCCATATACTCTTTCTGACCCTTTTCCATTCTCTTATCCTTCTCTGACACCCATCATCACTTTGCTGCTATCACTCCTTTCCCTAAGACCTGCTCAGATTTTTCCATTATTTTCTGTTTTATCTATTGGAGTTTTGGGGCCCTGTTTTTATCTCACATGTTCTTTTTTCTGCTTCTTCAGATTTCCTGTTTGAAGCCTCTAGTGTATATATAATTTTATCTATCATGCCATTCATTCCCATAAGCTATATTATTTCTCTTTTTATCCTTACAAATTCTTCTTCATACTCAGCCAGTGTCTTTTTCTATATATTTTATCTCCTTAGCTATCTCCTTGAATTGATTATGGATATTTTTTGAATATTTTGATTGCTTGTTTCAAATCTTCTATCTCTTCTGGAGGTTTAATATGTTCCTCAGAGTGGGCCACATATTCCTATTTCTTAGTATCTCTTGCAATTTTTTGCTTGTGTCTAAGCATTTGATTTTATTGATATGATTATTATGGGGGTCAGTTTCTCTCTTGTCTAGGTATTCTTGTTATTAGGCTTTGTGGTAATCTCTGCTTTAGCAATTGATGAAATATTTTTTATACATTTTGACTAGCTTGTATTTGATCAGAATTTTCAGGTTTCAATCATTTGACCTTGCCCTGGATATGT
>JAQZBX010060448.1:0-17302 GCA_029593785.1 Cabassous unicinctus | reverse complement strand
AGCGGTGCGGTGGGCTGATGCAGCAACCTCACGGCAGGAAGCGGGTGTGGCGCAATGGATAGAGCACCCGTTTACCATATGAGAGGCCCCGGGTTCGCTTCCCGGCGCCTCCTTGTGAGGGCAGGCCGGCTTGCGCGGCGCCGTGGGCTGATGCCGCAAGACCTCACAGCAAGGGGGAGATAAGCAGACACAGAGAAGACACGCAGCGAATGGACACAGCAGCACAAGCAGCAAGGGGGGGATAAATAAATAAAAAAAATAAATAAATCTTAAAAAAAAGAAAAAAGAAAAAAAGTAGCTACTTTCCTTATTGCTATTACTTGGCCTGGTTTTTTTTCTCAGCATTGTCACTGCCTTACTAGTCCATCGAGCTACCTCTTGAGAAGTGGTTAAGGTGTCTGCTTCATGTGCAGCACCCATGGGCCACCTTGCAGGGCTTGTTAAATGTCTCACAAGGCAAGAGAGCCCAAAGGGGGACATCAGCGTAACAGCTCCTGTAATTCCATAGCCAGGCATTTTCTGTTTAGAAGGACCACTCCAACAGGATTTTCCGGCTGTAAATCTGTACCATGAATAAACAAAGGGCCTTTGGAGGTGGGAGCCACAGTGAGTAATGAGAACGTGGCAGTGGTAGGCTCCAAGCTTCCAAGCATCCCAGCTCAGTGGCTTTTGAGTCGCAGCAAACCCCATGTTCCCTAGTTCTCTGGTCTAGCCCGTCACCAGACCTTCCTGCCCCTCAACCCTCTGTCCAGACTCTTTCCCCGACCCAGCCCTGTACTGAAATCCCTCAGCCCTTGCTTCTTCCCTAGGCCCTGCACAGGGACAGAAACAACTTTCAAAGCTGATCCTAATCCTTCTATTGACCTGGCATTTTCTATTTTTCAGACCCTTTTACTCCCATATGTGGTTTGACCTTATCAAAAGTCACTGAGCAAGGCTGGGCTGATCTTATTACCCTCACTTACACATGTATAGAAATAGTATCCCAGAGAGATGAGTGACTTGGCCGAAGGTCAGACAGAATGTTTGTGGCGAGCCTTTTCATTACAACAGGATTCTGACCCAAAGCAGCCAGTTTGCCCTGTCAGTTCCAAGCTGGACAGCAGCCCCATTCCAATCCCTATTGTCAGGATAAGGAAACCTCTTAGCGCTCCTAGCTCTGTGTCTGAACACACTGTTCCCACACTACCTTTGGCAGCAATAACTTTCTGGGCTCCACTAGTTCTACAGTGACGAGCAGACAGCTAAGGCCCCCATGCTTGCCCTAAAATGACTCTTAGCCCTGAGAGTTACATAAAGGCTTCTGGAAGTCTCAAAGGAAAATCATTAAATAATCACTAGAGCTGGGAAGAACCTAGGGATGATCTAGCCCAGCTTTGCGGTGCACTATTGAGTAAACCAATGCAGAGAACTTTAGGGATGTGACCAAAGTCCCCAGACTGGCTGGCCAATGGCAGCATGAGGCCAAGCCCCCCGTCTCCTGACTTCCTGCCTGGCTCTTTCACCTTAGGCTAAGACTGCTTCTTGGACTCTTAATGATTTGGGTTTTCAGTTATTTTTTTCAGAAGATAAAAAGAAAACAAGGACATAAACGCGATTGTGGAAAACAAATACAGGCTTTCCTTTTCTAATTTTAAGATCCTGCTGTTTCTTTATTCATTATGTTCAACACAAAGAGAATTAGAAAATGTTGACTACTGAAAACAAAATGTAATACCTATAGCATTACACGTCAAACATCGTGAGGAATTTTTCTTTAAATATATGTGAGGTCTAACTCCAAAACAACGAGATGTCTGTTTAAAAATGATACCAAATATCTGAGTCAGTAGCAAATACACAGTGCTCAAAATGTTTTGGAACTCGTCTTTTGGTATTTTCTTTAGAATCTATAGCACAGACTTTGTATGTCTTCAGTGAAATGATCCTCTAATAACGGTGAAATTTGACTAAATGCCTTCTCTAGCAAAGGTCACAAAAACAACTCCATTATCCTTCTTCATCTCTCCACTGTAAGGATTCAGAGAATGTTGACCATTTATGAATACTTGAGTATTCATCCATTTCTGTCAATAGATCTTAGAAAACCTGTTGTGCCAGTGATAGAGACTAAAAGCTGTGCCATCTAGTCATTGATCCTCATCATTAAACAGTAAATCAGTTTCCCTTCAGTACCGCATAAATAGGTTCAGTGAGGTTTGATGGGCGATCCCTCCCCTGACAATCTTTTGGACTGTTTGGTGCCTAAAATGGTTGCAAAATAAAACAAAACAAAATTAAAAATTAAATAAAAAAAAAATAGTTGTACATAGAGGTGAAGTGGTGGGACTCACAGGGAAAGAGGTTAACAAAGTAGTGAAGCCTTTCATTCTGCCATAAATGATTTTTTAAAATTAAAGTTAAATACTTAATTGAGTAACCTAGTTAAGGGATTTCCAGGAGAGAGTAAGCTTGCAAGTAAATTGTGCAAATGACCCATTTTCAGTGTCTCCTCTGGTTTTAGATGGTATGGAGAGCTGTAGAAAATAGAGTGTGGAACACCCTCAAGAGACAGAGAGATATCCATGGATGGTAGGAGATGAGCTCTCTCAGGCTCTTTTTCCACCATCTTAACCAGGACAAAATGTAATAGTCTTAGCAGAGGAGGATTTATCATAAAACTAAGGAAGCTTAAGCTTCATGTTTCCTCAATTGCACAGGTTCTTTCGAAGATCCCCTAGCTAATTTTATGTTTATACGTTTGTTTTCTTTTTCATAAAGAAGAATCCCAAATTACATAAGTTTCAGTCCCACAGAATGTGGATTGGTCCCAAAGTGAGCCGGGTAAAGATTCTGCAACAGTTATATGTGTATGTCATTCTGATGTGGGCGAGGGATGAAAAATGCTTAGAGCAGTTTCGTGTACTTGGGTGTACGAGAAGAACCACATCTGTCTTCTGCAAATTAACTTAATTTCCATGTGGAAGCCCCACCCCACTGCTGCGCCCTGTGCACATGCCTAAGCGCACACACTACCCTGAGGATGGCTGCCCTGTGCTGTGCTTGAGACACGGCAATTGCTGTTGGGACTAAGAAGCCCAGAGCACGTGCCTCATCTCCTTAGGCACATTATGCTACCATTTCCTTCAGGTTTGGGGTCCTGAACCTGATGAGGAGCACATGCCCTTTTCCAGAGACCCACAGACCTCTTTCCTTTTCCGTAATAAGAGAAACTCCTTTTCACTAAATGCCTTCTTCAAGGACACTCACTTCTTCTCTCAACCTTTTCCTCTTCCTTGTTCTTTTGCAATGGAGTTTTTTGACCTACTATTCCCAGTGTATTAGTCAGGGTTCTCTAGGGAAACAGAATCAACAGGAGATATCTGTCAATAGTATGAGATTTTATAAGAGCCTCTCACATGACCATGGGGATGCACAAGTCCAGATTCCTCAAGCAGGCTGCAAACCAGGGGCTCCAATGAAAGTCCAATGATGGTCCTTGATGAGATTCGGGGAGATGCTGGCTGTTCAAAGACAAGCTGGGAAAGTCTCTCTGAATGATGAAATCACTTTCCCTTAGAAGGCATTCAGCTGATTGAATAAAGCATCACTCATTGCTGACAGCAATCTTTCTGGCTGATGAAGATATAATCAGCTATCTATGCAGTAAACTCATAGATAAAGTCCATAAATGTCCTTGTATTACAATTAGCCCAGTGCTTGCTTGATGAAACAACTGGGCACAATTACCTGGCCAAGTTGCCACATTAGCCTAACCATCACAGTCCACCCCTTGTCAACTCGGCAACCATACACATTACCTTAAACCATAATTAGTCTCTAAGTAAAAACAATAACAGACATGCATATATATATATATATATATATTTCCACCTAACAGTGTTCAACTCACCTGCGTACAACCGGAAACATATTAATTCCCTACAGAATATGGTGCAAGTCCTTGGGTAGTATTCACTCTTAAACTTGACATCCTTAAATATTATGACATGAAACTAATACAACTTGTCATATGATAAGAGAAAAGTTTGGGGAAGAAAACAAAGAAATTTGTTTTGTGTACATATACAATCATATTCATAACGAAACAAGGAAGAAAGATTCATGACCATTACTGTTCTCATTTCTGTAACTGGTCACATGGTCGAAGTTCATATTTATCATTACTTTCTTCCACTACCCAGTCCATGTTCCCATTACCATCAGCAAGCACTTCAGCTGCCCGTGTTTCTTTGCCTGGTGGGGTGACCCAAACTTTCATTCCTGAAGATTCTGGGCCATTGTTAGTCCTGCTTGGATTGGTTGTTGCAATTTTCCATTGACTTTAATCACAGGGCATGGCAGTACTAGGAGAGGCCCTAGAGGATCTCCTGTATTCCAGGCAAACTCCTCTTTACCCCCATTAAGTAGGTGCAGTCCTATTTCCCCTTGATAGGATCAATCACCCCAGACAGTATAGTAATTCCCTTCTTTGTCTGTTGATTCAGACGTAAGAGAAGCCCAAAGTGGCCAGGTGGCAGTCTTAACTTCCAGTGCAATGTAATCATTGTTGAGTTCCCTGGTGGCAGCACTCCTCCTTTTGGGACTAAAATCTGTAGACCAGCAGAACTTAAGGTTGCAGGGACAGGAAGCAAAAATTTTCCTGGTGGGTCACTAAGGGTAATAGTGAGTGGTGCCACTCCCATTTCCACCTCTTGGTTCCTGGACCCATGAATCCCAGTTATGGGAGAAACAGCACTATAGAGTGGACACTGATTTAGAGCATACACATTCTCCTGGAGAACATTGCCCCAGCCCTGCAAGGTATTGCCACCTAGTTGGCACCATAATTGAGTCTTTCAAAGGCCATTCCACTGTTCTACTAATCCAGCTGCTTCAGGGTGATGGGGAACGTGGTAAGACCAGTGAATTCCATGGGCATGTGCCCATTCCCACAGATCATTTGCTGTGAAATGGGTTCCTTGATCAGAAGCAATGCTGTGTGGAATGCCATGGCAGTAGATAAGGCATTTGGTAAGTCCATGGATGGTAGTTTTGGAAGAAGCATTGCATGCAGGAAATGCAAACCCATATCCGGAGTATGTGTCTATTCCAGTTAAAACAAATCACTGCCCCTTCCATGGTAGAAGTGGTCCAATGTAGTCAACCTGCCACCAGGTAGCAGGCTGGTCACCTTGAGGAATGGTGCCGTATCAGGGGCTGAGTGCTTGGTACCAGGAGTGGTTCTTGAGGAACAGAGTCTTAAACATGGGATGTCTGATGTGGTTCTGGGAGTTTTGCAATTGACTCTCTACTCTAATTGGACTCAAGGGTACTAATGGCTCCTTTTCCAATAATGTAGAGACTGCTAACAGTCCATGGCGTGAGTTGGCAATAGAGATACACAAAGTATCATCACTGGATTCCTCTACTTCCATGCTTATAAGAAGCAAGGATCTGGGTGAGAATGTTTTCAACCCCTTAACAGTGTTTTGTGGAGTTAAAAGGTATAATGATGTTGACTGGCTCCTCCTAGATACTCTGGATACAGTTACAAAAGAAAGAGATGAGCTAAAGCCTTCAAATTTGAAACTTAAATGCCACATGAATGATGTGAAAGTTTCTGTGTGCTCTGAAAGAAAATCTTGTCTCTTGTAGCCACAGACTTGAGATATATGAGAACCAAACTCAGACTCTCATTGTACAAGTAGCAGAGTTACAAAGGAAACTAAAACCTCAGCCCCACAGGGTTTCTGCAGTTAAATTCAAGGCATTGCTTGTAAAGGAGTAGAATCCAGAGGATCAGGATGGAGACATATGGGATAATGATAATATTGGTGGGGACATTGGAACCCTAAATTCTGCTGAGACTTTGCCAGATAAACCTGTGGAGACCACACCTTGTCAACCATGTATCACCCAGCCTCCAGCCTGCCCCAGGGAGTCCACCTCCTTCTAGCCCTTAGGTGAGTACTAGCCAAACTGAAGCCTGCACTGCCCAGCCTCTGGCTTGCCCCAGGGAGTCTGGACCCCCTCCCAACCCTGAGGCAGGTATCAGCCAAACTCCAGCATGCACTGCCCAGCCTCCAGTCTGCCCTGAGGAATCTACCTTCCAACCCCTGCCTGAAGATATTAATCCTGTCTCACCAGAAGAAAATGCAAAGAAATGTCCTGAGGTCAGCAGCTTGCAAGACATTTCTAATACTTCTCCTTACCCACCTCACTCCTGGTACCAAGCTGTATTAGTCAGGGTTCTCTAAGGAAATAGTATCAACAGGAGATATCTGTCAATAGTATGAGATTGTATAAGAGTCTCTCACATGACCATGGGGATGCACAAGTCCAGGTTCTGCAGGTAGGCTGCAAACCAAGGGCTCCGATGAAAGTCCAATGACCTTCCTTGATGAGTTTCCGGGAGATGCTGGCTGTCCAAAGACAAGCTGGGAAATTCTCTCTGAATGCTGAAATCACTTTCCCTTATAAGGCATTCAACTGATTGGATAAAGTGTCACTCATTGCTGACAGCAATCTTCCCGGCTGATGTAGATGTAATCAGCTATCTACGCAGTAAACTCACTCATAACTAAAGTTCATAAATGTCCTTGTATTACAATCAGCCCAGTGCTTGCTTGACGAAACAATTGGGCACAATTACCTGGCCGAGTTGACACATTAGCCTAGCCATCACACCCGGGTATGATGATTAACAAACCAAATGTTACTTTGTCATTCCATGAGGGCAGGGAGGCCCTGATGTGCAGCAACTCTCCCAAGAAGAGAAAGGAATTTACTTTAGGGGTGTGTGTGTGTGTGTGTGTATATGTTTAATTAATTAATTTTTTTTTTCGTACAGAGCAAAAAAAACGGGAGTGGGGGGTGGAGAAGAGCAAACATTATATTTCCGTATTAAAATAGACCAGTTGCTTTTATAAGGCCACATATCATCACTTGTAGCTGACCTTGACTCATCATTTCTCAAACCACGGAAAGAAAAGGCTGTTATACACCAGAGGAGAAAGCCCTTTATGAAGTTAGATGGGGAGTAGAAGACATTACAATGGACAACTACAGGTTGCCTTACAAAGGAGTGTACATTTCTAGGTTTGATCCCATGGCCAGGAAAAATCCTCCCTGAGGGAGAAATCTCATTTTTGCATGGTTAGCCCAAAAATAAACTAAGTTTAAATTTTAACCACATACTTGGTGAGTCAATATTTGCAAAGGTGCTGCAAATATCACAGTGTGGAAATGTTATTACTGTGGTTCTGTGGTCTCGGTTTTATTGTTTGTTTGTTTTCTAACTCCAGGTTCATGATAAGATCCCTTTTCAGATGATATGCAGCCAGGTGCATGATGGTGTATTGCTGTGCAAAGATAGCCACACAGCTCCTCCTGATATCCAGAACTGACCAAGTAAATCCTGACCTCCTCTCCTTCCCTTAGTCAGCAGGACTGCCTCAGGTCAAAGGAGTATGATGGCTGGCACTGACAGTTTTTACCCAGTGCAGTGGGCAGAGGAATCCAACCACAATGTATATAGTGTCCAGTCTAAAGAAAAGTGTACTCTGTGCCAATCAGGGTCAGTGCTCTGATTTCTTTTTTCTTTTCTTTTCCTTTCTTTTCTTTTCCCTTTCATTTCCTTCCCTTCCCTTGCCTTTCCTTTTCTCTTGCCTTTCTTTTTCCCTTGCCTTTCCTTCCTTCCTTCCTTCCTTCCTTCCTTTCTTTTCTTTCTTTCTTTTCTTTTCTTTCTTTCTTTCTTTCTTTCTTTCTTTCTTTCTTTCTTTCTTTCTTTCTTTCTTTCCTTCTTTCTTTCTTTCTTTCTTCTTTCTTTTCTTTCTTTCTTTCTTTCTTTTTGTGCAGAGCTTCCCAATTCACTTTAATCCACTCTACAATTAATAATGGAACAAGTGAATGCATGAGGAAGCCTTGTGCTCAAAGATGCGATGAATCAGATCTTTACGGGGAAATGGAGTCTCTCCTAGGGTTCTTCCCAAGGGCTCAGTATACTCTGTGATACAAATCTAGATGAGTGTTTGCACGTCTGAGGATTTATATCTTCCGGTTCCGGGTTGCATGCCACAAACTTGCTAAAACAAAGCTCTTGCTAATGATGGTTTCAGTTTCCCCAATATTACCCAGCATAGTGCTGAGTACACATGAAGTATTGAATAAATATTTCTCAATTGATTCAGCTTGTAACTAGCATATGCAAGAAGAGAAATTCCTCCTGAATCAACTTGCTATTGCTGGGAACCATTTCAAGAGCACTTTGAGCTTTCTATCTCTATCATTGTTTTATTCTCAGGAACCCTGGTGCCTGTCTCTATATTTAATCATCTGACATTTTTAAGCCTTTAGTAATAGCACCACCAAGTTTACACAGGATGTTTACCCTCAGTTACTCATATCAAGCTTGCAGGACAGGTGGCTGTTAGCACTGGCATTTGATGGACCAGGAAACATACTCCAAAAGATGACATTCAGGGAATCACAGGCAAAACCATGATGAGAGTTCTTGCTACTTGAGGCTATACATGACCCAGAGGGAAGGCAATGTCAGCCATTGAAAGATGGCCCATATAAAGAGTTTGGGGTTAAATATCAATATAACCTACAGATAACATGTGTTCTAGAAGTTTGGAAGGTGGTAGGGGAGAAGGTGCTTTAGGAAAGGACCTCTGTGGACTGGAGTGGTTGAGAAAGCTTTCCTAAGAAGTTAGTGCTTTGAATCATGGGTCAGTCATGAAATGAGTTAGGTGGATTATCAACATTCCTTCTGGAATATTATAACCTTCAGTGTACTATTATTTGCATTCCTCTGCCACTCCTAGTACCATGCTTATTCTCAGATGGGGCTGAGAATTTATTGCCCCATTTTCTCATATTATTAATATTTTTGGATGCATGGTTTTAATGGTTTTGTAATATTTCATTTCACGTAAGCACTAGTTAATTTAACCATGCTTCTCTTAGTATACTGTTCATTTGCCATGCCATTGTTATTGGAGGTTACAATTGGGGAAAACTGTCCCAAATCATTCTACTGAAGTCTTTTTTAAGAAATAGTCAAATAGACCCTCTTCCTGCTAGAGACATTCAATATAATTTCCCATGACAAACTTATGTTTCTTAGTTATATAAAAATGGCCACTGAGTGTAGGTTACCTGGGGTGAAGGGTGGGGTGGGGAGAGGGAGTTTTGCCTAATGGGTGCAGAGTTTCTGTTGGAGGTGATGAAAAAGTTGGGGTTTTGGGTATTGGTGATGGGAGCACAATATTGTGAATATAGTTAGTACACTAAATTATGCACTCGAAAGTGGTTAAAGTAGGAAATCTTGAGTTTTACATATGTCACTACAATAAGAAGTTTAAAAGGAAAAAGGGCCAGTGCAGCAGATGCCGTTGATGTTCCATCCTGGACCTAATCACCTTCCCCCTGCCCACTGACATTTTCTCATCTAAAGCACGGCGTCTTTCTCTTTCTCTGCCTGGGGGTTTTCTTGGGGATTTAAAGCTCCCAAAGGCAGTCCTCAACCAAAGAAGGGAGACTTGGTGGATAAATACGCCAGCTTTTTTTGACTCTCCCTGGGAAAGTGCTGTGGCGCTTTCTGCATGGTTACTCCGTTTCCTGAGCAGGCCGAGCCCCAGCTGCCCACAGTGGCAACCCACATACTCCTGGTTTGTCTCCCTTCACTGGCTCACTTTCCTTACCTTTTCTCTGATTGTGTGTGTGGGGGGTGGGGGTGGGGGTGGGTGGGAGAGGGACCCAAATATACAACAGTCACCTAAGAGCTTACCTAGGTAAGAACATAGCCGGGGGTGGGGAGCGACGACAATACGTCACATCTTGGTCAAAAGAATATTTATTACTGCTGATCTTGTGCTCTATTTGGAAATAACAAGAGCCCATGTCACTAGCAAACTGTCTGACACGGCTTTTCTTTCTGAGCCATCCTGACTCCCTTCCAGCCCCTTTGAACCGCTTCTCCATGATTTCAAATGTAAATTTGATTTCAAATGTAAATATAAGTCATTCACTGTTTCTTCATTGGTTGTTCTTTAGAACACACACATTGTTTGTCTATAAGGCTAACAGCCTTCACCTTCAATGGTTGTTCTGGGAAGAATCTGGAGAGACATAGTAATTTGAAATGTCAGTAGATTTAAACAGTCCAAAGTGTCTGTTAAATCCAACCAATAAGTTAATGCTCTTTGTTTATACATCTGTGGCTTGATATAAACCTGCAGTCGCAGTCAAGTACCATATAAATAACTTGCTGAGGAGTGCTTGAGGCCAATTCATGAAGTAATGGATGTTTTAAATAAATTAGAAAGCCAAAGAGTCCTTGTAACATCGAACTGTTTACAAAGAATCGAGACTTTTCTTTCTGCATAAAATAACGCAAACCTATACCACATTTCTAGAACATTTTCTACTAAGAATTGTTTTGAATACCAATGATTAAATGGCCCATGGTCCTCACACTTTTCTCATTTCCTACACTAAAATACCTTTTTCTTTTTCATGCTTTTATGCTACTTGGCATTTACAGACATCAAAAATTTTTGAGGCTCAATTAAGATGTACCTCCCATTTTCCACTGATACATATAATTCAAAATTGACTTAATTCTAAACCACAAAATGAGTGTAAGAAAGACAGCAAAGTTCTATATCCCACAGTAAATATTTCAATGCTTTTTTATATACTAAATATCAAAATATTTCAAAAATATTTCTCATCCTTTCTGGTGCCTTAAGCATGAGCTGGGTTTGCCTAATCAATAACTCAGCAGAGGGAGTGGATGTGGCTCAAGCTATTGGGCTTCTGCTTCCCATGTGGGGAGTCCCGGGTTTGGTTCCTGGTGCCTCCTGAAAAGGGCAAGAGCGAACAACAGGCAGGGCAGATGAGGGAAAAACAGCTCAGGGGAGCTGGTGTGGCTTGGTGGTTGGGTGCTGGCTTCCTGCATGCAAGGTCCCAGGTTCAATCCCCGGTACCTCAAAAAAGAAAAAAAAAAAAAGAAAAATTTAAAAAAAGAAAAGGAAAACAAAACAAACAAACAAACAAAAAAAACAACCCAGCACAGACTTATCCAAGATTACAGATAAATTTGCAACATAGCATTATGAAATGAAAAGCTAACTGAAGTCCCAAGTCACTTAACTATATACCATACTTATGCTAAGAGCCAAAGATTAGAAGCAAAGACTTAAAAGCAGTTCAATATTTGGCTCTTTGGTTAGTATTCAGATGGATAGTGAAATGATTTTGCAGGAAAATAGCAAGTCTTGTCAAGAAAGACCATTGTGATGCCAGAGACCCATTATCAGTGAAAATCAAATCAATCTATGTATCACCAATCACGTGACCCTAGCAGTTTCTCTACTATCTCCTAAAAGCAAATTGACCTTCAAATAGTCACCAGAAAGGTCTGGTGGCACAGCCAATTTATCAACACTCATATTGGGTTTGTTTGCCAAAATATTAGCTGGGTTTGCTGTTCAGATGAATGAGAGCAGATGGTCCAAGGGACTCCAGTGGACTGAGATAAAGCACCAAGTCTTAGGGCTCTTTCACTTGACAAGGAGAGAAACCCAACTCAAACTAACTCAAGGGGAAAAAAATAGTGGTTGTAGTGGGGGTTATGGATCATGTAACTGGGAAATCCAGGATCATGTAACTGGGAAATCTGGGAAGCCCAAGGAACTTCAGGCAAGGCTGGATCCAGGGGCTCAAACAGTGTCATCAGAGCTCTGCTTTTCTCTTTCTCCCTTAGCTCTGGTTGCCTGGACTGTTGGACTCATTCTGTACACTGGAGCCTCTACTTCACAGCTCTTGTAAACCTTGGGGTTGTCCTTGTTGACCTCAACTTGCACCACTTGCTTATCCCTTAGTTTCAGGCTATTTTGGCCAAGCCTGGGGATTCAGCCCATACTAAATCTGGAGGCAGGTCTGGTCACCTTGCACTTGAACTGAGAAAGAAAGAGGGATGGTTCCCTAAGAGATGTTGGGAAAACAAGAAAAGATGTCCACTATGATGTATTATCCCTCATAGGCATCACATGTTGATTTAAGGCAGCAGCCATGTCATGCATCTTCACATTCAAAGCAGCCCTCATAGATCCTCATCTAGTAAGTGCTCATCTCCATTAGTTGATCAATTGATTGGTGCAGAATGGAATGGGGGCCTTTGAAGTGAAGACAAAGACTTCACCAAAGTATTTACTTACACAAGTTATTAATGGGTCTTTGTATCTACCTGCCTATTTTGGGAAAACATTTTAACTTCAAGCATGAAGCCCAAAGGCAAATGAACTGAGAGAGCTGACTCCATCTGGCTGTAGATCCACAACAGCCCAGAACAATATTTTTGAGTGGTAAACATGTGGCTGGTCCCATATATTGTAGGCAGAATGGACATTTTGATGACCCTCACAAGCCCTTTCAAGCCCCAAATTTCTCCTCAACCAACCAAGCAAAGCCTGTGTAGTTGAGTATTATTTTTTTTAAATGGGATGAATTGTAGTCACCACTTTCTTATTAATAAAATGTGTGATTCTGATTAAATTACTTGCTGCTGTGGGTATCATTGGTCTCACCTATAAAGCAAAGAATTAGTTCCCTTCAAGCTCTGGCATTCTGTAATTCATAACTTACTGAGCTCTCTAACAGAGTACTGGCTCTCAGCCTTGGCTGCACATTAGAATCAATCTGAGAGCTTTAAAAATAATCCTGATGTGATGCAAAAGTTTTGGTAATGGATGGCAGTGATGGTAGTAAAACATTGTGAATATAATTGTATATTTGAATGTGGCTAAAAGGGGAAATTTTAGGTTGTGTATATGTTAGCAGAATAAAAATTTTTTAAAAACAAAGAATTGTACAACACAAACAGTGAACCCTAATGGAAACTATGGACTAGAGTTAATAATATAATTATAATAGTATTATTTCATCAGTTATAACAAAGATTCCACACTACTGCAAAGTGTTAATATTAAGGAAAACTATGTGCATGAGGTGGTATATGGGAAATCTGTACTTTCTGTATGATTTTTCTGTATACCTACAATTTCTCTAATTAAAAAAAAAAAAAAGTAAAAACACTTAAGTCATATCCCACCATCCCTGTTTCCATCTCACATAGAATAAAACCCAAATTCCTGGCAGTTTCTTAAAAAGTTAATCCTAGGTATTTCCCCAAGAGAAATTAAAGCCTAGATCATCAGAAACTTGTACAGGAATATTCAGAGTAGCTTTATTTGTGATAGGCAAAAGGAAAAAAACAAAATTGGAAATAACCCAAATATCCATCAACAGGTGAATGGATCGACAAATTATATCTCTTACAATGGAACACTACTCAATGGTAAAAAGGAATGAACTATTGATACACACAACAACATGGATGAATCTCAAAATAACTATGTATAGTAAAAGAATCCAGACCAAAAAAGAGTACATATGAATGATTACATTTATATAAAATTCAGAAAATGCAATCTAATCTAAAGTGACAGAAAGACCAGTGGTTGGCTAGGAATGGATGAAGGAGAGCAGAGCTAAACAGGGAATTTAAAAAGGGCTCAGGGAAACTTTTGGGTGTGATAGAAACATTCATTATCTTGCTTGTTGTAGCCATTTGATATTGTTTATGAACTCCAAAAATAGATATTGGATTGTGTTTGTAAACTGGTCTGTTACTCAGGGCATATTAGATTGTATTAGATTCAGAGGTTTCACTTTTACTTTATTAATCAAGATCAGGGCTGTGATGGTGAGGCTACTGTGTCAGTTCGGCCAGGTACTTGTGCCCAGTTGTTTGGTCAAGCAAGCACTGGGCTAATTGTAATACAAGGACATTTATGGGTTTTAGTCATCGGTGAGTTTACTGAATAGATGGCTGATTACATCTGCATCAATCAGGGAGATTGCTGTCAGCAATGAGTGACACTTTATCCAATCAGTTGAATGCCTTAAAAGGGGAAGTGATTTCAGCATTAGAGAGAATTTCCCAGCTCGTCTTTGGACAGCCAGCATCTCCCGGAAACTCATCAAAGCCCTTCACTGGACTTTCATCGGAGCCCCTGGTTTGCAGCCTGCCTGCAGAACCTGGACTTGGGCATCCCCATGATCATGTGAAGGACTCTCATAAAAGAGTCATACTATTGACAGATATCTCCTGTTGATTCTGTTTCCCTAGAGAATCCTGACTAATACAAGGGCTTTTTTGGACCCCTTGGTGGGGATAAAACAGACTCTCACATGGAAGTAAATACACGGAGAAGGAGAACACAGAGAAGAAGAACACAGAGGAAGAGAGACAGCTCAGCGGACAGGATCCTGTGGCCCCAGGAAGAGAGATGAGCCTTATGCCAGTCTACAGTTGAAATCAGAAGAAGCTGGGATCAGGGAGCCTTGAGAGGAAAGAGGAAGGCTGAGCCCTTGCAGACATCTTGCATCAACACATGGCAACAAATTTTGGGTGAGAAGGTACCTCTTAATTAACCTTGAGTTGGACTCCTTAGGGCCTTGTGACTACAAGTTCTACCCCAAATAAACACCTTTTATAAAAGCCAACAGATTTCTGGTACTTTGCATCAGCACTCCTTTGGCTGACTAATACACTTGTGGTGATGAGTTCACGGATATATAAAATTGTACACTTTAAAAGAAAAATAAACCTGATACCTAGGCCACAACCCATACTAATTAAATAAGAATATCTGGCGATTGTCCCCAGGTGCCAATATATATTTTAAATCTCTCCAGGTGATTGCAATGTGCAGCCAAAGTTGAGAACTGCTATTGTACTTCATTCTGCAATTTCTGGAAGAGCAAGACGAACAGGGTCAGGAAAAGCCTTGGCAAAGCACAGCTCCCACAGACCCCTCTCTGCAGCCAGCGTGGCCCTGCAGCTAGAGGCATCTGCCACAAGCATTTCACTTGCTGCATTAGAAATTATTTTCTTTTATTAATGCTCCTAATGCCATCTGGCACTCAGCATATTCCAGGGCAAACTTCCAGAATGAGGACATTATTATTTTGGGAGCTGAATTCTTAGTAAAAAAAGGTTTACCTAAATCCACTTCAGCCAAGGTATATTCTTCACTGTTAAGAGAAAAGCAAACTTCAAGGTACCCGACATGTTGCATAATGAACTAGGAAATGAGAGGTCCCCAAGTGATAGTTTAATCATTTTCCTCCTCTTATGCAATATTTTTGTTCAGTTACATGAATAATTCTCTCTAAAATTCAGCATGCATTGAAAAGCAGAGGGAAATACATCCTTGGCAATTAGTTGCTTTTCAAAAGAAAAAAAATCATTATCAGTTGAGCTTTCTATGGTTCAATAATACTAACCAGCATTTATGTTGCTTTCAATGATAGGTTGTTCCGTTTCATTGAACCTTTTTTCCTAGGGAAAAAAATTGCTGAACAATTTCGTGATTCATATCCATAGCTCCTGCCACATAATCACTTGTTCCATGCAAGCCTGCCTCCCACATACAAGAGCTCACTTTTTACCTTTGTTGTTTGTTCCTTCTTTCCTCTTCATTGTGAGCTCTGATGCCCTTTGAAAGCAAGACAAATAACTTGGGCTGAAATTTCAGGAAATTACCTTGTCTCATGAAATGCCATTCATTTAAGGGCTTCTAAAAATATATCTGATAGAATTCAAAAGCATGACATAAATGAAGTCAACGTAAAGGTGAGCCCTCTTCACCCCTCCCTTTTTCCTAAGCATTGAATACCAAGGAAACATTGCAGTGTTTAAACTTACAGTGTTAAATAAAAGCAAATGCCCCTTGATTAACCAACAATAACTTTTGTGGGAATGCTCCAAACCGCTCTCTTCCACAAAGCCCTCCCTGTGGTGACTGCACATAGTAACTTGGGTTTTGGTTTCTCTTAATCAAACATATTGTCTAATAACATTCACACATGGCTTGGAGTTGAGTAGAAGCTGCCCCTTTTAGAAGTTTGCCATGGTCTCTGCCACTCGTACTTCACACATTCAGTTACCATTTCTTCTCTGGAGTCACACACCTAGGAAAGGGCCCACAAGTCTCCTTGCTTTCAGGTTCCCTGAGTCCCTCTGGGAGTTTTAAGGTGCTGCAGGGAGCCAGACCCCTGTCTCAGGAAATATGATGTCAATGCACCCTTTGTCTCCCCTTCAACTCCTTCTTCCCCAACTGGGAGAATCTTTATCTAGTCACAGGATGGGTAATCTTGTATTCCTCCGAAGATATAGATGATGCCCTGAGAAACCTTTTGTCTGCCACAGCACCCCTTCCCTGAGGCAGCAAATACAACTCAGGCTGAGGTGCCTGAGTTGGGGAAAGACCTAGGGTACAAGGACATATGGGAAACCAAAACCTCACTAATATTTCAGAATATCACTTGTCACCATTACATTCTAGCTTGTGTTCATCACTGCTGTTTTAGTTGAGTCCTTTCTTTCCATTCCTTCCCAAATGTTTGAAAGTGTTCCCTTCATGGCTTGCCTCTAATTCTTCATCACCCACTTACTCTCAAATGTTTTTTGCATCCTGACTTCTACTCTTCACCCGCACATAATCAAAGCTGCTCATTAGAGATTTCTTGATGACTCTATGTGGCAGTTTGAGATTATTTATGAATCCCCAAAAAGAGATTATGTTTGTAAACTGGACTGTTCCTCTCGTGTGATACCCTTTGAGTACATTAGATTCAGCTGACATGTTTTGATTAAATTATGTTAAGTTTAGGGACTTGTTTCGACCATGTCAGTAGGGTGTAACTCAGGTTAAGTTTCCGTCCCCTTGGTGGGCTGAAATAAATGGACACTCACTTAAGAAGACAAACAGAAGACACAGGAAGAGAGAGAGCTTCATAGACATGGAAGAGCAGAGAACTTGGTCATTTCAGTCCTGCCATGTGACAAAAAGGCTCAAATAGCTAAAGCCTCGGGAAGAGAGACGAGCCCTATGCCAGCCTATAGCTGAGAGAAAAGAAGGCTGAACCCTCGTAAACATCACCTGCCATCTTGCTTCAACACATGACAACTGACTTTGGTGAGAAAACAACCTTGAGTTGGATTCTTTAGGGCTTGGGACTGTAAGCCTCTATGCCAAATAAATACCCTTTATGAAAGCCAACAGATTTCTGATACTTTGCATCAGCACACCTTTGGCTGACTAATACACTCTAATAATTGCATTCTATTTGGTCCATACTCTCCTTGGCCTTCAGCATTACTGGGGGTTGTAACTGTGCCCTCTTTTTTAGCATTTTTCCTGGTCTTCTCTCCTTTGCAGGATAGTCTTCATTATCTGACATC
>JAQZBX010060447.1:0-17303 GCA_029593785.1 Cabassous unicinctus | reverse complement strand
TTATTATGTGTATGTGCAATCTCGTAAAAGTCTGATGTGTTTGTTTTGTTTGTTTGTTTGTTTTTAATATGTATTGTCAACAAACATGCAAAAATAAAAATTAAAAAATTAATTTAAAAAATACCCACTGTTGCATTTGGGCAGGTTGATGTAATTATGAATTCCAAAAATATGATTGGATCATGCTTGTAAACTGATCTGTTAATCTGGGAATGATTAAGTTTTGACTGGGCCACATCAATAGGGCATTGGGCCCCACCCCTTGGTGGGTGGGGAATCAAATATAAAAGGCATGGCAAGAACAGAGTAGAAGTAGTTTTTGAGAAGCAGTTTTGATGTTGGAGAAAAGGCCCCAGGAGAAGAGAAGTGAGCCATTCGCCTGATAGTCTACAGCTGACCTTGTGGAGGAACCAGAAGAGCTAAGCCCAGAGAGAAACGCAGTCCCGGGAAGAGAGGAACACAAGAAGCCTGAACCCTGGCAAACGTTGGCAGCTGTCCTGCTCCAACATGTGGCAATGAACTTTGGTGAGAAGAAACTTAACGCTTTATAGCTTGGTATCTGTGGACTTCTACCCCAAATAAAAACCCTTTGTAAAGACCAACCCATTTTTGGTATTTCACATTAGCACCCCTTTGGCTGACTAATAAACCCACAAAGAGGAAAGAGCCAAGATGGCAGCAGAGTAAGGAACTCCTGCAGGTAGCTCGTGCTACAGGGCAGTTAGTAATTACTCAGAACTATCTAAAGCACCTGTTTGGGGGGCCCAGGAGATGAGAAAAGCATCCTGCAAAATCCTAGAATGTATAGAAGGAGGAGACTGCCCATCTGCAGAGAGGATTCATGACTAGAGCCCTCCATGCCATGGAGGCTTGTGCACGTGGTGCAAGCCTCCTTGGGAGCTATTCTGTGGCTGGAGTTGTAAGCTCCATTTCCCAAAAAATGGGGGAGGAAGATACAGTGTGGCACCAACTTCATCTACTGATTAGTAAATTAGGGAAGATAAAGTATAATCCTAGGATCAGCTAAGTTTTTAACCTGTCTACATCAGAAGGATGCTAGTAACTGCCATTTTGACTCCATCCCTGGAATGAGAGGAAGCAGCACTGATCAAAAATCACATGCTGGCAGGGACTGGCTTCTTTCCACCCAGATCTCATTGCAGCTCTAGCGTAAACCCCAGGCCCACCTTCAGCAGGGAGGAAGCTGGCGGGACCTGCACCACCTCTCTGGGAAACTGCAAGCCACACTGCAGAGGCCAGTGCCCATCTTACTCTATAAGTGCAAACCACCTCAGGAGCTATTCTGTGGCTGGAGTTATGGGCTCCATTTCCCATAAATGGTGGGAGGAAGAGACAGTTGTCTGCTGACCTCAGTTACTGATTAGTGGACTCAGCTGGCTAAACTATAATCCTAGAAACAGTTAGGGTTTGAGCCTGTCCAAGTTGGAAAGAGTACACTAGCTACCATTTTGACTCACTCTCAGCACAAGGGGAAGCCTGGCTTACTGAAAATCCAGTGAAGTTAGAGACTGGCTTCTTTCCACCAAGATTGGACTGCAGCCCTTGCCTAGGCTCCAGCCCTACCTCCAGCAGAAAGGAAACTGGTGGGACCTGCACCCATCTCTCCAGGCAAATGCAGGTGCCCTCCACCAGCACATATTGAAGTGTCAGACACCTGGTGCTGCATCCCCACACCCCAGTAAGATAGGAGAGGAGCTGGGTGCCCTTAGTTTCTCTGGGCAATGGCAGGTGTTTTCAGCCCACACAAACTGGTTTATTGAGTGCCTTCAAGCCTATCCCCACCACTGTCTCTCCATGGATAGGAGGGGGCTGGTGTTCCCTCAACCTCTCAGGGCAACTGTAGGTGCTATTGAGATGCACAAACCTGACCATTGGGCACCTGTGGCTCCACCCTCATCCCCAATAGGACAAGAGATAGACTGTGTTTGCCCAACCTCTCTGGGTAGCTGCAGGTGCTTCTGGCCTACACAGCCTGATCTGGTGGGTACTTGTGGATACACCCTCACCCCCCAATAGGAAAGGAAGGGGCTGGTGTCTCCACAGCCTTTCTGGGCAACAGAAGACAGTTTTAGCCTGCATGAACTGGACTGTTGGATGCTTATGGATCCACCTTCATCCCCAGTAGAATAGAAAGGGTCTGGTGTCTCCATAGCTTCTCCAGACATAGTGGGTACTTTTTCCTACAGGGAATGAACAGTTGGTGGCCTGTGGATCCAACCCCATGCCCTAATAGGATAGGAGTGGGCTGGTGTTTCCTCAGCCTCTCCAGGCAATGGCAGGTTTTCTCAGCCTAAAGGGACTGAACTGTTGGGCCCATAGAACCACCCCCACCACCCAATAGGATAGAACTGGTATTTCATCAGCCTCTTCAGGCAATGGTGGGTACTTTTGGCCTACAGGAATTGAACTGTTGGGTGTTGGTGGTTCCATTCCCACCCCCTAAAGGGCAGAAGGGGCAGTACTCCCTCAGCCTCTCAGGGCAACTGCAGGTATATTCAGCCAACACAGATTAGATTGTTGGGCACTCCAGAGGGTCTATTCCCAACCCCAGCAGGGAGGGGGTCTGGTGCTATCTCAGTTTACCTGGACAACTTCAGTCATTTTAGACCCACATGGCATAGACTGAAGCCAACAATTATAATTCCATCCCTACCCATGGTAGGGGAAGAAGAGGTGTGAATCTTCATCAGTCTCTGGGCAACTGCAGACAGTATTGTCCTGCCCAACTTGGATTATTATACACAGCTGCAGCTCTGCCCTTACCCCTGACAGAGGAGAAGGTGAAAGAAGCTTCATCAATTCCTGGGGCAACATGGGCAGGTTCAGTACATAGTTTACAGCACCAACTACATCCTTGAATCCTATTATACAATGGGCAAGGGAGAAAAGACAAGAAAACCCTAAACCAAAAGGAAAAACTACACCCAGAAAAAATATATCTAGCATGCCAGATGCAAAAACACCAACAAAAAATTACAATCCATACCAAGAAACAGGAAGACATGGCCCAATTAATGCAACAAGATAAGCCTGCAGATGACATAAAGGAGTTGAGACAACTAACAATAGATGTTCAAACAATTCTTTTTAATAAATTCAATGAAATGGCTAAAGAGATTAAGGAAATTAAGAAGACACTGGGTGAGCACAAAAGAAGAATTTGAAAGCATACATAGAAAAATTGCAGAACTTATGGGAATGAAAGTTGCAATAAATGAAACTAAAAATACACTGGAGGTATATAACTGCAGATTTGAGGAAGTGGAAGAAAAGATCAGTGAGCTTCAAGACACAGCTTCTGAAAGTGAACTTAACAAAAGAATAGATGAAGAAAAGAATGGAAAAATTGAACAGGGTCTCAGAGAACTAAATGACAGCAAGAAATATGCAAAATACATGTCATGGGTGTCCTAGAAGGAGAAGAGAAGGAAAAAGGGGCACAAGGAGTATTTGAAGAAATAATGGAAGAAAAGTTCTGAACCCTATTGAAGGACACAGATATCCATGTCCAAGAAGCACAATGTACTCCCATCTGAATAAATCCAAATAGACCAACACTAAGGCACATACTAATCAGAATGTCAAATGCCAAAGACAAAGAGAGAATTCTGAGAGCAGCAAGAGAAAAGTTCTTACAAGGAATACCCAATAAGATTAAGTGCCAATTTCTCATCAGAAACCATGGAGGGAAGAAGGCAGTGGTAATGATATATTTAAGATACTGTAAGAGAAAAACTGCCAGCTAAGTATTTTATATCTGGCAAGATTATCTTTCAAAAATGAGGGCAAGATTAAAATATTCACAGATAGACAGAAACTGAGAGTTTATAACAAAAAGATTGGCTTTGAGGGATATACAAAAGGAAGTGTTACAGCATGAAAAGAAAAGACAGGAGAGAGAGGCTTGGAAGAAAGTCTAGAAATGATGTTTGTATCAGTAATCGTAACTAAAAGTGTGAAGAAAGGGGTGAAAATAAAATGACAGATAAAACCCAGATCAAAATGGATGAAATAAGAACTGTCTTTACAGTAATAATATTGAATATTAATGGACTAAAGGCTCCAATCAAAAGACACAGACTGGTGTCTGTATGCTGTCTGCAAGAGACTCACCTTAGACCCAAGTATACCAAGAGCTTGAAAGTGAAAGGATGGAAAAAGATATTCCATGCATGCAGTAACCAAAAAACAAACAAACAAACAAACAAACCTGGGATAGCTATACTTGTATCAGATCATATAGACTTTAAAAGCAAAACTATTAGAGACAAGGAAGGACATTACATATTAATAAAAGGGATGATTCACCAGGAAGAAATAACAAGCATAAATGTATATGCACCTAACCTGGGTGCCCCAAGATACATGAGGCAAACACTGGCAAAACTGACAGGAGAAATAGACTTCTCTACCGTAATAGTTGGAGACTTCAATACACCACTCTCAGCATTGGATAGAACATTTGGGCAGAGGATCAATAAGGAAACAGAGAGCTTGACTAATATGATGAATGAGCTAAACCTAATAGACATATACAGAACATTTTACCTCCAAAGAGCAGGATATACAGTCTTTTCAAGTGCTCATGAAACTTTCTCCAGGATAGACCATATGTTGGGTCACAAAGCAGATGTCAATAAATTCAACGAAATAAAAATTCTACAAAGCACTTTCCCTGATCATCATGGAATAAAGTTGGAAATCAACAAGTGGCAGAAAAAGGGAAAATTCACATATATATGGAGATTAAACAACACACTCTTAAATAATCAGTGGGTCAAAGAAGAAATTTCAAGAGAAATCAATATATATCTTGAGACAAATGACTATGAGCCCACAACATATCAGAACCTATGGGATGCAGTGAAGGCAGTATTGAGAGGAAAATTTATAGCCATTAATGCTTACATTAAAACAGAGGAAAGAGCTAAAATCAATGACCTAACTACACAGCTGGAGGAACTAGAAAAAGAACAGCAAACTAATCCTAAAGCAAGTAGAAGGAATGAAATAACAAAAATCAAAGCAGAAATAAATGAAATTGAGAACAAAAAACAATAGCGAGAATTAACAAAACCAAAAGCTGGTTCTTTAATAAGATTAACAAAATCAACAAACCCTTAGCTAGACTGACTAAGAAAAAAAGAGAGAAGATGCAAATATATGAAATAAAATATGAAAATGGGAACATTACTACTGACCCCACAGAAATAAGAGAGATCAAAAGAGGATATAATGAACAACTTTATGCCAAAAAACTAGACAATGTAGATGAAATGGAAAAATTCCTAGAAATATACAAACAACCTACACTGACCCTAGAAGAAATAGAAGAACTCAATAAACCAATCACAAGTGAAGAGATGAAACAGTCATCAAGCAGTTGCCCAAGATGAAAAGCCCAGGACCAGAGGGTTTCACAGGTGAGTTATATCAAGCATTCAAAGAAGATTTAATACCAATCTTACTCAAGCTCTTCCAAAGAAATTGAACAAGGAGGAATGCTACCAAACTCATTTTATGAAGCTAGTATCACCCTAATACCAAAGCCAGATAAGGATATCACAAAAAAAGAAAATTACAGACCCATTTCTCTAATGAATACAGATGCAAAAATCCTCAATAAAATACTTACTAATTGAATCCAACAATATATTAAAAGAATTAGTCATCATGCTCACACAGGTTTTATACCAGTCATGCAAGGTTGTTCAACCCAAGAAAATCAATCAACATAGCATACTGCATTAATAAAACAAAGAAGAAAAATCACATGATCTTATCGGTTGACACAGAAAAGATATTTGACAAAATACAGCATCTTTTCTTCATAAAAAAATTACAAAAGTTAAGAATTGAAGGAAACTTTCTCAACATGATAAAGGCCATATATGAAAATCCCACAGCTAACATTGTACTCAATGTTGAAAGACTGAAAACTTTCCCATTGAGATCAGGGACAAGATAAGGATGTGCGTTGTCACTGCTGTTATTCAATATAGTGCTAGACATTCTAGCTAGAGTAATTAGGCAAGAAAAAGAAATAAAAGTCATCCAAACCAGAAAGGAAGAAGTTAAACTTTCTCTATTCGCAGGTGATATGATCCTATATCTAGAAAGTATTGGAAAATCTACAACAAAGTTGCTAGAGCTAATAAACAATTTCAGTAGAGTGTCAGGATACATGATCAATATGCAAAATTCAGTAGTGCTTCTATAATTGTAATGCGCAATCTAGGGTGGAATTCAGGAAAAAATTTTCATTTACAATATTATCTAAAAGAATCAAATATTTAGAAATAAACTCAACCGAGGTTGTAGAGCACCTGTGTACAGAAAACAGTAATGCATTGCTAAAAGAAATAATAAAAGAAATAAATAATTGGAAGAACATTCCATGCTCATGGATTTGAAGGCTAAATATCATTACGATGCCAATTCTACACAAATTGATATACAGATTCAATGCAATCCCAATAAAAATTCTAACAGCATTTTTTAAACAAACAAACTTAAATAGCCAGAAACATATTAAAAACGAAAAATGAAGTTGGAGGATGCTCACTTCCAGACTTTAAATCATATTACTTAGCTACAGTGGTAAAAACAGCATGGTATTGACAAATAGACACACAGACCAATGGAACCTAATTGATGGTTCAGAAACAGACCCTTACATCTATGGCCAAGTGATTTCTGACAAGCCTGTCAAACCCATCCAGCTGGAACAGAACAGTCTATTCAACAAATGGTGCTGGGAGAACTGGATATCCATAGCCAAAAGAAGGGGGAAAAAAACATATCTCACACCGTATGCAAAAATTAACTCAAAATGGATCAAAGCTCCTAGAAGAAAATTTATGGAAATATCTTCCAGACATGATGGTAGGTGGTGGATAATTAAACCTTACATTGAAAGCACAAGCAACAAAAGAAAACATGTATAAATGGGATCTTCTCAAATTTAAAATCTCTTCTGTGATTCAAAGGACTTCATCAAGAAGGTGAAAAAGCAGCCCACTCAAAGGGAGAAAATATTTGGAAACTACATATGCAATAAGGGTTTGA
This sequence comes from Cabassous unicinctus, assembly GCA_029593785.1. Taxonomy (NCBI): domain Eukaryota; kingdom Metazoa; phylum Chordata; class Mammalia; order Cingulata; family Chlamyphoridae; genus Cabassous; species Cabassous unicinctus. The sequence continues at coordinate 10,214 of JAQZBX010060447.1, read as the reverse complement.
TTTCCATTCTATATAAAGAGACCATACAACTCAACAGTAAAATAGCAAGCAATTAAATTTAAAAATGGGCAAAAGATTTAAATAGATTTTTCTCCAAAGAGGAAATACAAATGGCCAAAAAGCATATGAAAAAATGTTCCATATCACTAGCTATTAGGAAAATGCAAATCAAACAACAATGAGATATCAGGTAACGCTGCATTCAATGGCCATTATTAAAAAAACAGATGACAATAAGTCCTGGAGAGAGTGTGGAGAAATAGAAACACTCTTTCAGTGTTGGTGGGATTGTAAAATGGTGCATCCTCTGTGGAAGAAAGTTTGACAGTTCCTCAGGAAGCTAAATATAGAACTTCCATATGATCCAGCAATTCCTTTGCTAGGAATATATCCAAAAGAACTAAAAACTATGACACAGACATCTGACCACCAGTGTTCATAGCAATTATTCATAATTGCCAAAAGATGGAAACAACATAAGTGTCCATCAACCAATGAATGGATAAACAAAATGTGTTATACACATAAAATGGAATACTATGCTGCAGTAAGAAGAAATGAATTTGGGATATATATAACATGGATGAATCTTGAATACATAATACTAAGTGAAGTAAATCAGACACAAAAGGACAAATATTGCATGGTCTCATTAATATGAGCTAAATATGAAGAATAAACACATGGAGTTAAAACCTAGAGCATAAATTATTAGGAGATAAGAGGAGGGTTGAGAAGAATTAATGTACGTAGATGTTTTAATTAATGACTGAAAAAGTGTGGAAATGGATGGAGTTGATGGTAACACATTATAGTGTGTAACAGCTGGTTTATAAATGGGATTGTGGCTGAAAAGTGTAGTCTGGTGAAGTAAATGTCAATTGACAGAAAGCTAAAGAATAATCTAGGGACTGAATACCCCAGAGGTGGATGAGAATTGTGGTTGAGGGTACAAATGCAAGAATGTCCTTCTGTGAGTTAGAGTAGATGTACATCACTATTGTTGGGTGGTGGTAATGTGGAGAAGCATGGGAAAATTACAGTTGGTCTGACCTATAGACTGTGGTTAACAGCAATACTATCATATTCTTGCATCAATGCCAAAGACGTACTGTATTGATAAGGGAGGTGTATGGAAAAACTGTGCCAAATGTTTGGTATGGACCATGGTTGGTGGTAATAGTCTGATGATATTATCTCATAATCTGTAACAAATGTTCCACCACAGTGTGGTGTGTTCATGAAGGGGTGTTGTATGAGAATTCTACACATATGCATGATTGTTTTGTATGTTCACAACCTCTGTAATAAAAATATATTTTTAAAAAATGGCGTGGGTTGTGGAAAAATATACCAAATGTAAGATAGGGACTATAGTCAGTAGTAATATTTTGATGATGCTCTTGCATAGTTTGTAACAAATGTTTCACAATAATGCAAGGTGTTGCTGGAGGGGTGATATTTGAGACCCCTGTATGATGTTATTTGTGTTTATTTTGTAAGTTCACAATCTTTATTATAAAGTTATTGCTTATGTATGTTCATGTATGAATGATATACTTCAATAAAAATATTTTAAAAATACATCTAGAGTGGAGCAGATGTTGCTCAAGTGGTTGAGCACCTGCTTCCAAAGTACAAGGGCCTGGGTTTGATCCTTACTACCTCCTAAGAATAAACAAAACAAACAAATAGAAAAAATCAACTTTCATTGGGGAGCAGCAGTGATTGAGTGCTTGCTTCCCATGTATGAGGTCCTGGGTTCAATCCCTGTACCTCCTACAAAAAACACAATTAGAGATGATAAAAATCAGGATTCAAACTGAAACATAACTGAAACAATTATGTGGAAAATACAATTGAGAAGTTCTCCCAGAATACAGAAGAAAAAATATAAAAGAAATGAAAACTGTGGCATGATGATAGCTATGGAAAACAGAGTTCTCTAAAACATCAAATGTCAGCAGAGAGTGATCCAAAGTTTTCATGGGAAAAGCTTGTGACTAGGGAGTGTTGAATCTAGATGCATTTTGCTTAGCTTATGAAGGAATCAGGCATTCATATATGTTAGGGTTCAAACATATGCCATTCACATAATTTTCTGGGAGAAGCAAGAAACCTTTAGTGGATTGAAAGAGAAATTAAAATGAAGAATTTAAAAATAGAATATTTGTTATCAAGGGATGGCAAACCTCCTAAAGAACTAGTAACAAGCACAAGGCTACCGCAAGTTCTTAAAATCCCCTTAGCAAATAGCACTGGTTGAACTGGGTTCAGTATTGAATATGTAAGAACATGTAATGCATTGGCATCTGGATTTAGTTTAAAAGCAAACCATTTCATGATGAATTGTTATTCCTCCAAGGACACAGATGTGTAATTGGGCACAAGTGATTGTTCTGAAAAATCCTCTTCCTCAGGCATTACCACAAGATTCAGAGTTCAATTAAATAAGATTACATTACAATAACGTTAAAAAGAAAGGAATAACTCCTGCTCAGAATAAAAGACTAAAAGGATGTGCCTCAAAATGTTAAATAAAATGATTATTTTAAAAAATATCCTCAATTGTTCAAGAGGATGTGCAGAAAGGTAGAGGAATGCTTATTCAGTGCCCATGAGATTGCAAAACGGCGACTGCCGCTGCCGCCATGTGGAAGACAGCTGGTTGGTCAAGAAGCTAAGAATCAAGTTGTGTCCTGGTCACAGCAGCATGATTGACTGACATCACCTGATGTAAAGAGGGGTGGTTCCTTAAGAGGGAGCGGGATCCAAGTTGGTTCCATTGTGCCAGCTGCTGGCATTTCCTGCCCTTGTCCTATCCACCCCCCAAACTCCTACCCCTCCCAACCCCACGGATCACCATGTTTGCTTTCTAATGTATGTACTGTTGTCCACAGGGGTCCTGTCCTGTTTCAGACACAAGAAATGCTTTATCCTGTGGTTCCCAATACATCTGTATCCCTCTCCTGAAATAAACATTTGCATTTTACAGTGTCCGTGTTAGGAAGCCAGTTAGTTTTGCATTTTCTCTTTAAGGGAATGAAAAATAAATTATACTCCTCATTAAACATCCTCTTTGGAGATATTCAAAGGGAAATGGAAGTCCTACCACTCAACTATCATGGCTACCTTCTTGCTAATTTTCTTTACCTCATCTTGCTGCATCTTCAGCAGTCTGAGTTGCCAGGCAAATAGGTACAAAGAGTATAAAGGGCTTCCTCAATTGTCCATTTCTGCACCTCTCATGCATTCTGTGAGAAGACAAGAATAACTCTTGTGCCTAAGTATCTTTATTTTTAACCTGTGTTCATTTGTCATGATGCCACATAATTTGGTGGCTCCCTAATGCAGAAATGTACAAAAGATAAAAAATAAAAACAATTGTAAAAAAAACTTCATCATTGGAGGGTTGGTGGCCGATATCCCATTTGCAGACCAACGCCAACCTCTACACTCTTCAGCTGAGAGATATGTTTGGTTGGAAAAGCTGCCTCACCACCAGTGAATTTGGGGTACTCTGCATGGGGTACTGTATTTACTTGGACCACAAGAGACAGGTGACCCTAGTTTCAAAACCAGTCTGAGAGATCCAAAAAAGAAACTGAAGCTTGCCAAGCAGAAAGCTGGAATTTCCAAGTTATCTGCTCTGATATCTGCCAAATCTGTTCAGTAATAATTCTTTGAAGGTATATGTTAGCCTCATTGGCAAAATAACCTGCCCATGACCCCTAACTGGCTCCAATAATTCACCCCCACCCCAATGACAGATGGCCAAATGTTAGCCCCATCCATCAAAATGACACACCCATAACCCCCAACTGGCACCAGCAAGTCTCCCTGCTGTGATGAGAAATGGCCAAAGCACTCACCCTCTGCCTTACCTCAAAACTGATCACAAGATTGTTGTACATCCCATTGGGCATTTTGACACTTACATCACATCCCCCACAAGACCTCCTCTCAACATGGTAAAAGTCAGAACTTTTCCACTGTTCTCACTAGTAACCCATCCCCAGACTATTTAAGAACAAACCAGAGTCAGTCGGGCAGGCTGAAGTCTCACTTCAGATCTCTGTCATGCCGGTGATATAATAAACTTCCCTGCCTGAACTTTGGTCAGTCTCTGAGCCTCATTGAACCAGGACCTAACATTTCGGTGCTGAAACCTGGGAGGCTTCATTGAGAAAGATCAAATCTTAGAGGTGCTGTTCATCAACCCTGCCATTGCACCTTTCACCAACCAACACCAGACACTGATGCATCTTTGGATGAGTCTTGGGAACTCTCTGGAGGATCCTGTCCCTTTTTTGGTCACCTGCCTACTTTTTCTCCAAAAATCCTAGTGCTAGGTAAATGATCCTTTCCAGCATCAGGGAACTGTCCCCTTCACCTGAACTCCCAGCTCCAGGGACAGGTGTAACTGGTTTGAGAATAAGAGATCTGAGGATGCTTGCATCTCTTCTCTCATACTCTCTTTTCCAAAGAGGTCCTTGAACTCATCCTCCCTTTCAATGACCATAGGAAATTCCCAGTCACTTCCTGCAAAAGAAACTCCTTTGGGTTGTCTTCTCTGCAACCTTAAGACCCTCTATTTTGGGGGAGAAATTAAACCAAAACAGCTCATTTTTTACTCTACCACTACTTAGCCTCAATTTAAATTAGGCAACAAAAGCCAGTGGCCTGAACATGACACTTTTGTCAGTCAACTTCTCCAAAACCTCAAGAACTATATCCAATGCAATGGCAGGTGGTCTGAGGTTCCCTACATCCAAGCCTTCTTCTTTCTCTGTAACTGTCCCTCCCTCTGCCAGTCCTGCCCACCTATAAAATCCTCCTTCTCTGAGCTGACCCCCTCTCTCACACACAGAAGATCCCTCTTCCAACTTTGATGTTTCCAGTCATGTCCCTCCCCCTCCTTCCTCTTATGCTCCCACAACCCCCTCAGATTATTCCTCTCAACCACCCACCTCCTCACCAAGTTCTCCCCATTCTCTCTGCCCTTTACCCATTCCCAAACCCAGGGCCTTCTGACTTAACACCATGCCCCACTGCCCTCCCACACCAGCCCTGGTACTCCCACTTAGGGAAGTGGTGGGCACTGAAGGCATCGACGAAGTACCTGCTCCCTTCTCACTTCCCAACATCTCCCATATTGAGAAATGCTTGTGTTTATTCTCCGCAGGCCCCACACAATATCCTAAAGAATTCCAATACTTCAGTCATATGACCTAAACTTTCAAGACCACTTCCAAGGAAAATCTCACATTTGGGCCACAGCCACTGCTTTCACAAACACCCTTCACACTCACGACCCAAACCAACACCCAGCTGGCCCCACTGCCATCCCCCCCAATGCCCCAGATTAAAACTACCAACCCAGCTCCCCAGACATTACCTTCATGTCCCACTTCCTTGCATGCATAATAGGACTAAAAAAGCATCCCTAAAATATGTAAATTTTCATAAAAACCAAGAAATAATACAAAAACTTGATGGAAACCCCACAGCATTTATGAGCTTACTCACAGAAACAATGTTAAAATACACTAACCTAAATCCCAATTCTGAAGCAGGAAAATTATACCTCCACACTCATTTCATCTCACAATCCAGCCCAGACATTAAGAAAAAGTTGCAAAAACTAGAGAACAGGCCACAAACTCCACAAAAGGACCTCATTGAAACCGTCTTCAGGGTCTTTAACAATAGAGATGAGAAAATTAAACAACAAAAGATCAAATGAGATCTGCCTAAGTTCCATTTAATTGCAGTTGCCATTCAAGACAGCCAAAAAAAAAACCATGGAGCTCTGCATGAATTCTGCCAGGACCCTGCTTCAAGTGTGGCAGAGAGGGACACTAGGCAAAAGTGTGCCCCAGTCCCTGAGCTCCAACAAGCCAAAAAACAGCAGCTCTGAAGCTAGGTCCTAACCAGAGCCAGGATTGTCCCTCCCAGAACTATGGAGCTTAACAACTGAAGACTGATGCTGCCTGGGCTCGAAGGCCCCCTTCATCTCCATCACTGAAGAAGAACCCAGGGTCATCATAATCATTGCAGGTAAGCTGATCTCCTTTTTATTGGACATGAGAACCACTTATCTGATCTTACCAGAACATGCTGGGCCTTTAGTCCATTCCTCAATCTCTATTGTGGGAATTAATGACCAAATAACTAATCCCCTCCAGACACTGCCCTTGTCTTGTCTCATTGAAACAACCTCCTTCATCCTTTCTTTCCTAACCATACCCACCTGCCCTACCCCTTTAATAGGGTGAGACCTATTAGCCAAACTACATGCTACTATTAATCTCCCCATCCTAGACACAGCTGCAACAGAAGCCCTTTTCCTCCTACACACACTCCCACCCCCACTCTTAAACATCCCCCAATTCTAGAAAAACATCTTTACCCTGTAGTATGGGAAACGAAATACCTCTCCATAGCTAAACACCATAACCCCATCATGGTTACTATTAAAAATCCTGATCAATTCCCAAACAAACCCTCTCTCCCCTCAAGCAATACTCAGGTTACAACCCATTATTAACAAACCTCTCTGTGGGACTCCTGTAGCCAAACAACTCATCCACTAACCCTCACATTCTAGTTGTGTAAAAGCCAATCATCTACCAACTAGTCCAAGATCTACAGACAGTTAATGATGTAAGTCACACCCTTACACACATCATTCCAAACCCTTACACATTACTTTCCCTATACCTCCCAACACCTTTCACTTTACCATCCTAGACTTCAAAGACACCTTCTTCACTATCCTCCTTGATAGCTCTTCCCAAAACCTCTTCACCTTTACCTGGACTGACCGAACTACTAAAGTCACTCAACAACTCACCTGGGCTGTCCTTCCCCAGGGGTTCTGCAACATTCCCCACATACTTGGCCAAGCCGTAGCCTGTGATCTCTCTACTCTACCTCTAAACCCCAGAGTTCTTTTACAGTATGTCAATAACCTTCTTTTGTGTAGCCCCTCCCTAAAAAGTTCCATTGAACATGCTACCTCCCTCTTCAACTTCTTTTCAAGCAAGGGATACCAGATGTTCCCCAACAAAAGCCAGTTCTTCACCCATGAAGTGACATACCTTGGGTTATACTTAACCCCCACCCACAAAGGCTTAACACAAGAGCAAAAAAAAAAAAAAAATCTCTGAAACCCCTATACTCACAACTAAGTCTGAACTACTATCCTTTTTAAGACTTGCCAGATTTTTCATCTCTGGGTACTTAATTTTGGCCTTATAGCCAAACCCCTCTATCATGCAATCATGGGCAACCTCAATGAACCAATATCTCAACACATATCAAACAAAACTCCCCATTCAAGCAAATACAGTGGGCCCTGTGTACTGCACAGTTTTAGCTCTGCCAAATCTAAACAAGAATTTCCAACTATACATAGACATGAGGGGAGGGTGTGCTCTAGGAATCCTAACCCAAAAGTATGGACCTGATCCCTGCACAGTTGCATACTTTTCAAACCAGCTTGATGGGATTACCACAGGGTGTCCTCACTCTCTTCAAAACTTAGCAGCTGCTATCATACTCATCCAGGAAACTATAAAATTGGTACCCTTCCAAACCATCCAGGTATACTCCTCACACTCTCTATCTCCACTCCTGTCCCACCAAGCCATTTCAATAATTTCTAATACTTCCTTACAAGCCATACACACCACCCTACTCCAAAACCAAAATGTTACACTTCACTGGTGTCCCTCCATTAGCCCCATTACCCTACTCCCCATACCTAATACAAACATGAATGAAAAAGCCCCAGAACATGATTGCTCAGAAATATTTGGTCATGTCATCAACCCATTTCCCAGTGTCTCAGATCTTCCCTTGACAGAACCTGTTCCAAACTGGTTCATTGATGACAGCTCCACCAAAATTGGCAACTCCATGCAGGCAGGATATGCAATAGTAACCCTAAACAAAGTCTTAGAATTGGGCCCTTTACCACCAGGCACATCATCACAGTAAGCAGAACTCATTGCCCACACTGAAGCCCTAACTATAGCCCAATATCTCATAGTCAACATATACACTGACTCTAAATATTCATTTCATATCATACATTCACATGCTCCTCTGTGGAGACAAAGAGAATACCTTGCCATTAATGGCTCCTCCATCATCAATCACCTCCTGATTCTGAAACTTCTTCAAGCTGCCAGCCTGCCACAGCATGCAGCAATCCTTCACTGCAAAGGGTACCAAAAAACAGAACAACCCAATCATGCAGGGAAATCATATAGTAGATAAAGAAGCAAAACTACAAGTCACCAAAACCTGAAACCCATCTTATACACCCTCATCAATGTTACTAACATTGCCACTCAGCCCCACAACCTACTCTCTGGAAGAAACATGCTCTTTACTGCAGACCAGGGCAAAGGTAAATAACAGATGGATTTTTAAGGGCAAGATAATACTACCAAAACAAGAAAAGGTAATTATCTTTACTTCCCTACACAACCACTTCAATGTCATCCCTAAACCACTAACCCATCTCCTATCCCACTGCATTACTCTCCCCAACCATCACAAAATTCTGTCAGAAATTTCAGCATTCTGTCACATTTGCCAAAACCCTAGCCCCAAAGACCCCCACCAATCCCACACCCTTATACATCAAGCACATAGACAAATACTCAGGCAAGACTGACAGATAGATTTCACTCACCATGCCCCCAGTAAAATGAGTAAAATATTTGTTAGTCTTCATTGATATCTTTTCAGGTTGGTTGGAAGCCTTTCCTAGCACCTCCAAGAGGGCCGATGCTGTAACCAAAGTCTTAGTAAATGAAATCATTTCCCGGTTCAGCCTTCCCACATCATTACAATCAGATAATGGTGCTGCCTTTGTTTCCCAAATCACCCAAGTGGTATGTGCTGCTCTCAATATTACTTGGATGTTGCACATTCCATATTGACCCCAATCATTGGGCAAAGTAGAATGTATGAATAGCATAATCAAAATCCACCTCACTAAACTCAGGACCCAAACTCAAACCACCTGGATAGAACTTTTACCTATTGCACTCTCAAACTCTGCTCTGTCTCCCATGAACCCCTCTTAAATCCCTTTGAAATAATGTACGGTCAGCCTAATGGCCTATGAAATTTCTTCCCTCCAATCTAACTCTTAAGTTACTACCTCCCCATTTTAAGCCAAACACTACACACACTTAGGCTGCATACCCATGAAAGCTTGCCCCAGCCACCAATAGAACCCACATCCCCAGACTTCACCCCCAAAGAGTGGGTCTACATAAAAGACCTACACCCTTGGTCCCTCCAATCCCTATGGACTGGACCTTATCTAATACTGCTAAGTACCCCCACAGCAGCTATATTGGCTGGCATCTCATCTTGGGTCCATTTTACCTGACTCAAACCTGCACCGAAACCTATGGAAACCAGTCCAGCCCTACCTATCTCACTTCCTTAGACCACAAGCCATGAAGAAATATCCATTCCTGACCATTACATCTGTGAACCACAAGAAGGCTTGAAGCTGCTATTTCACAAGCTTCTGGGTGAGACCAATCCTAAATCAGTCCTATAATATGTCCACAGCCTGCCAAGTAACTATAGTTGTTTTCTTTGTGCTAACCTTTGTCTTCCTTATAGCTCTAATTATTTTGGTGATAACACAGTGTGCCTGCCCACTATTGTGCCCAACCTGTAAACACTCCTTTATCTGGTGGCACCCAAAACTCTAAAACTCATGTTTACAGCATTCTTCAAAAACTTCCTGTCAATTTTACTCTGAGAATTACAAACCCCCTACCAAGCCACAATTGATACTTCCTAATTGTTACTGTGCATCTCTGACCTCTGGCTTCAAGGAGATCTCTTATCATACACCCTCTGAACAAATGTATTTCTTCACTATTATCATTCTAATAATTATACACCAAAATCATGATGACCACCCTTCCCCTCATTTTTGTCCTGCAATTTCCCCTCACTCTGTGTTCAAATGCCTCTCAGAATACCTTGCTTTTCCTAACCAACCAAACAGCACAATATCTTAACCTATCTTCATGCTGGCTTTGTCCCAACCTATCCAAACCATCTATACTAATCCCTGCTTCAGAAAAAGAATGAGGGGCTACAGTTATGTTTATCCAGGGCCACCTCAAACCAAAATCAATAATCAGATTTCAAGTTTTTTTACCGACAAT
>JAQZBX010060446.1:0-17305 GCA_029593785.1 Cabassous unicinctus | reverse complement strand
AACAATGTATTAAGAGAACTAATTTCTCCGTATCCTTGTCAATATTTGTTATTGTCTGGGTTTTTTTTTTTGTTTTTTTTTTTCATTTTAACTATCTTTGTAGGAGGCTAATTAATGATTTGGCACATCTTTTCATGTACATATTGGCAATTTATATGTTTTCTTTGGAGAAATGTCTAAACCTTTGTTTACTTTTAAATTGTGTTATTTGTCTTTTTATTGTTGGATTGTAAGAGTTCTTTATATTGTCTGGATACAAGTTCCTTAGATGTATGATTTGCCAATATTTTCTCCCATTCTTGGGTTATCTTTTCACTTTCTTGATGTTATCCTGTGAAGCACAAAAGTTTTAAATTTTGATGAGTTCCCATTTATCTATTTTTTTTTCTTTTGCTGCTTCTGCTTTTGGTATCATATCTAAGAAACCACTTCCTAATCCATGGTCATGGAGATTACTTCTATATTTTCTTTTGAGCTTTATAGTTTTTGCTCTTACATTTAGGTCTTTGATCTATTTTGAGTTAATTTGTATATTTGGTGTGAGGTAGGGGTCCAACCACATTCTTTTGCATGTGGCTCTATGGTTGTCCCAGATCCTTTGATGAAAAGACTATTCTTTCCCCCACTGAATTGTCTTGACACTCTTGTCAAAACTCTATGAAACAGAGGTGTGAGGGTTTATTTCTGGACTCTCAGTTCTATTCCATTGATCTATATGTCTGTTCTTAAGTCAGTATCACACATTTTTGTTTACTGGAACCTTGAAATAAGTTTTGAAATCAGAAAGTTTCCAGTCCTCCAACTTTGTTCTTCTTTTTCAAGATTGTTTCGACTTTTCTGGATCCTTTACATTTCTATATGAATTTTAGGATCAGCTTGTCAATTTCTGCAAAAAAAAAAAAAAGCAAATTGGGATTTTGATAGGTATTACACCGAATCTATAAATCAATAATTTAGGGAGCATTATTATCTTAACAATATCAAGGCATCTGATCCATGAACTTAGGATCTCTTTCCATTTATTGAGATCTTTTTAAATGGCTTTCAGCAAAATTTTTAGCCTTCATCTAATTTGTCATTTTTTGGCACACAATTGTGCATAATATTCCCTTATAATCCTTTTTATTGCTAAGGTCGGTAGTAATGTCCCCCATTTCATTCCTGATTTTGGTAATTTGAGACTTCTCTATTTCTTCTTGCTCACCTTAGCTAAAGGTTTGTCAATTTTGTTGGTCTTTTCAAAGAATAACTTTTGGCTTTGCTAACTTTTTCCGTTATTTTTCTGTTCTTTATTTATATCCATTCCACTATTTATTATTTGCTTCCTTCTGCTTGCATTGGAGATAGTTTATTCTTCTTATAACTTCTTAGATGGAATGCTAGGTTACTGATTTGTGATTTTTCGTCTTCTTAAATATAGGCATTAGAAGTAAATTTCCCCATGAGCACTGCTTTAGCTGCAACTTTATGTTTTTGTATTTTGTGTTTTCATTTTCATTCATTTAAGATATTTTCTATTTCCCTTATGATTTCTTCTTTGATCCATTGGTTATTTAGGAGCATGTTGTTTAATTTCCACATAATTGGGAGTTTCCCAATTGTTTTCCTGCTATTGATTTTGAATTCCATTCCGTTGTGGTCAAGAAATATACTTGGTATGATTTCAATCCTTCTTCATTTATTGAGGCTGTTTTAAGGTCTAAATCTGGTCAGAACTGGAGACCTTTGAGACTTTTGACTTGAATGTGTTCTTATAGAGGGTTTGGTGCTTTTTTGTTATGAACACTCTTTTTTTTTTAAATTCTCGCCCTTACCAGTCTCCCCATCTCCTTCCTCCAGTACCCTCTAATCTGCTTTTTATGTCTGTGAATTTGCTATTTCTAGTCATCTCTTATATGTGATATCTTACCTTTTTTTTCCTTATGTGTCAAGACATAGGGACACATGCTCTTTCACTGAGCATGATATTTTCAAGCTTCTTCCATGTTGCAGCTTATTTTATAACTTCTTATTTCCTTATGGCTGAATAATATTCCGGTGTGTGTATGTACCACATTTTGTTTATCCATTCATTTGTTGATGGACATTTGGGTTGTTTCCAGCTTTTGGCTATTGTGGATAATGCTGCTATAAATATTAAGGTACACGTATCTGTTTGTAACCCTGTTTCCACTCTCATTGGGTATCTGTCTAGAGGTTGGATTGCTGGGTCAAATGGTAATTCTGTGTTTAACTTTTTTTTTTCTTAAGATTTTATTTATTTATTTCTCCCCTCTGCCCCCCCCCCCATTGTTTTTGCACTCGCTGTCTGCTGTATGTGTCAATTTGCTGTTTGTTCTTCTGTGTCTGCTTGTCTTCTCTTTAGGCAGCACCAGGAACTGATCCTGGGACCTTCTGGAGTGGGAGAGAGGCACTCAATCTCTTGCACCACCTCAGCTCCCTAGTCTGCTGCGTCTCTTATTGTCTCTCCTCTGTGTCTCTTTTTGTTGCATCATCTTGCTGCACCAGCTCTCTTCTCGGGCCAGCACTCTGTGCAGGCCAGTACTCCTGCATGGGCCAGCACTCCTGCGTGGGCCAGCACTCTGCACAGCCAGCTCTCTGCTTGGGCCAGCTTGCCTGCACCAGGAGGCCCCAGAAATTGAACCCTGGACCTCCTGTATGGTAGACAGGCGCCCAGTCGCTTGAGCCACATCTGCTTCCATTTATTTAACTTTTTGAGTAACTGCCATAACATTTTCACAGTGGCTGCACCATTTCACATTCCCACAAACAATGCAATACAGTCCAAATTTCCTTGTTTCCTCTCCTTATGTTTTTAACATAATAGCTATCCTTGTGGGTATGAAGTAGGTATCTCATTTTGGCTTTAATTGCATTTCCTAATAATTAATGATGCTGAGCATCCTTACATGTGTTTAATGGCTATCTGTATATTTCCTTTGGAGAAATGACAATTTGAGACATTTGCCCATTTTTTAATTCGGTTGTTCGTCTTTTTGTTGTTGAGTTGTAGGAGTTCTTTATATATTATGGATGTTAAATCCTTATTGGATATACGGTATTTTAGTTTTGTAGGCTGCTGAAATGCAATATACCAGAAATGGGTTGGTTTTTACAATGGGAATTTATTTGCTTGCAAGCTAACTGTTCTGAGGCTGTGAAATTGTCCAGATCAAGGCACCATCAGGCAATGTTTTTTTCCTGAAGACCAGCTGCCAGCAATCCTGGACTCCTCTGTCATATGGAAAGGCACATGGCAACATCTGCTGGTTACTCCTTTCTCTTCTAGCTTTTGTTGCTTCAGTTTCTGGCTACGTCTGGCTTTCTCTCCATCTTGCTCTGAATTACTTTCTCTTATAAAGGACACCAGTAAAAGGATTAAGACTCATCCTGGGTCATGACTTACCAAAGTAACCTAATTAAAAAGCCCCACCCACAATAGGTTCCAACCCACAGGAATGGACTAACTCTAAAAACATAATATTCCGGGATCCATCTATCTTCAAATGTCACATATGGTTTGAAACTATTTTCTCCCATTTTGTAGGTTGTCTTTTCACTATCTTGATAATTCCTTTTTATGCGCCAAAGTTTTAAAATTTGATAAACAAAATATCTTTTGTTTCTTTCATGCTTTTGTTGTCATATATAAAAATACATTGCCAAATCCCAGGACATGAAAAATTTGTTCCTCTGTTATCTTCTAAGGGTTTTATAGTTTTAGATCTTATATTTATGTCCTTGATCCATTTTGAGTTGATTTTTGTATATGGTGTGAGGTAGAGGTCTACTGCATTCTCCTGTGTGTAAATATATAGTTTTCCCAGCACCATTTGTTGAATAGATATTCTTTACCCACTACATGTACTTAGTACCCTTATCAAAAATTAATTGGGAGCCCTTCACCAGTTAAGAAGGTGGAGTGAGATACTTTAGGGCTCCATATCCTCATAGAAGATTTGAAAAAACCAGCAAATATTGGTAGAAACATTTTTCTCAAAGTTCCAGAACATAATTGAAGGACTGCAGTAATAATGTGAGAACCAAATCTAGAAAAAGGCTAATTAAAAGCCATAGGATTCTGTGGTACCTAGCTGGACTCTCCTCCACCCCTCACCAACTCAGTGTAGAGCTGGCCCAATATGAACCCCTGGTCCCAGTTCCAGAGAGAGCAGAATAACCTTCACACACATTCTGGAAGCACGTATGCCTGCAACAATCTGTCTGGTGGTGGCCTGAGGGATTCACCATCCCAGAGCTTGCCCTTCATGTAGAAGGCAGCTCATGGAAATCTTCTAAAGAAAGCTATGGGAGAGCAGTCAAGTGGCTACCGGGGCAAGGGATTGTTCTCTGTAGGATACACAGTGCAGTGTCTGGGATCATGAGGAAACTGCCTCTTAAGAAAGAGGAGACATTCATATCTGTGTAATTGGGAGAATTCCTAGGGTTGCATGCACATGACCAGGAAAAGTTCACGTGCAGAAAGGATCAGGATGGCCCTATGCTTTGGCCACAAGCTATTCTTTAAATTGATTGTATAGATAAGCCCTGAAGGAGCACATTCCCACAGGTCAATCTGCAAAGAACTGGAAAAGTGTTTACTTTTTTTCCTTATTTATTTATTTTTTTGTTCACTCCTGGCATTCAAGGAAAGCTTTGTCATAATACTAGTTGGATATAAGCTCAAGGAACATATGCCTCAGAGCCTAAATTCAAGCACTAATATATTAAAATGTCAAAATCTTAAGGATTCGATAAATGGTCACAGAACATTCAAAGAAACAGGAAGTTATAGCTTAGGGCAAAGGAGAAGATTAAAGTATTAGAAAACATCAGTAGGACAAGACCTGGATTATACAAGAAAAAAACTTTAAAAAAATGATCCTAGAGGAAAATGTCCTGGTTTGAGTCTTTTGTGGATCCTGGAAAATTATGTTCTTAAGCTAAGCCATTCCTGTGGGCTTGGGACCCTAGGATCAAGTTCAGTTGGTGGGCTTTGATTGGAGTACTTCAGTGAAGTGTGACCCAGGATGGGTCTCAGAGACAAACAGAGAAAGAGAGCTTCCATTTTACTGTGCCACGTGAGAGAGGCCTCCAGGATTGCCTACAGCTGCAGAAAGACAGAGAAACACTGAGAGGCTGAGAGAGAGGCCAGAGGCAGGAATCAGTGGAGCAGCTTGATGCTGAAGAGACGAGGCCCAGAAAAAGACAAGCCATATGTCTGATCATATGTCTGTGCTTGGGGAGAAAAATGAGCCTGGAGGAGAAGGCAGAGACTGGCCACCATTTTTCCTTGTCCCATGGCAGGAGTCCACGATTGCCAGCGGCCAACCGTTGGTGAGATACCATCTCTGATGATGCCTTGATTTGGACATTTTCACAGCCCCAGAACTGTAAGATTTTACGCTAATACATTTCCATTACAAAAGCCGACTCATTTCTGGTATATTGCATTAGCAGCCTTTAGCAAACTAAAACAGAAAACATGAACAAAGAACTTAAGGAAATCAGGAAAACATTAGAGGAATGCAATAGAGGGATGGAAATTATGAAAATGAATGAAACAGAGCTGAAGACCACAGTACCAGAAATTAAAAATTCCTTAGAAGGATTCAACAGTAGATTGGAGCTGGTCAAAGAAATAATCAGAGAATTTGAAGATAAGACAATTGAAATCCTCCAATCTGAGGAGAAGAAAGAAAGAAGAAAAGTGAACAGAGTCTCAGGAACCTGTGGGACACCAACAAGCATACCAATATAGGCAATGCGTGAGTCCCAGATGGAGAAGAAAGAGAGAAAGGAGCGGAGAAGGTATTAAAAGAAATAGAGGCTGGAAACTTCCCAAATTTAATGAAAGACATGAATAGACACACCAAACTTCAAACAAGATAAACCCAAATAGACCCACAATGTGACATATTATAATCAAATCATTGAATGCCAAAGATAAAGAGAATTCTGAAAGCCACAAGAGAGAAGCAACATGTCACGTGCAAGGGAGCCTCAATAAGATTAAGTGCCTACTTCTCATTGAAATCATGGAGGCAAGAAAGCAGTGGGATGAATTCTTTAAAGTGCTGAAAGCAAAAAAAAAAAGCCAACCTGTAATACTATATCTGGCAAAAAAGACCTTACAAAATTTTGGAGAGAATAAGAAATTACTAGATACACAAAAGCTGAGGGAGTTCATTACCATTAGACCGACCCTACAAGAGATGCTAAAAGAAAGTTCTATAGGTTGAAAAGAAAGGACAATAGACAATAGGTCAAAGCTGCATGAAGAAATAAAGCTCTCCAGTAAGGGTAATGACAAGGGTAAATATAAATGCCAGTACTATTGCATTTTTGGTTTGTCTTTCCACATTTTGCTTCCTACAGGACCAAAAAGGCAAATGCATACAATATAATGATAAATCAGTGGTTTTGGACTCACAAAGTATAAACCTGTAATTTGTGACAAGAACTACATGAAGGTCATGGGATAGAGGAGTGTAGGATCACAGATTGTGTGTACTGTTGAAATTAAGTTGATATCAAACAAACAAGATTGTTACAGATTTAGGATGTTAAAATTAACCCCGTGGCAGCTACAAAGAAAATAGAGAATTTTCAAGATTTAGAGACAAAAATTAGAGTACAAGTTGCCAGGATGGGGCACAGAGGGAATGGTGTATTAATGCAAAGTGGGGAGATGGGAAAGCTTTAGTAATGGAAGGTGGTGAGGGTACTTCAATATTATGAATGTGATTATCTCATTGAATTGTATGCTTGCGCATGGTTGAGATGGGAAAGTTTCTTGTGTACATGTCCTCACAATAAAATAAAAAAGAAAGAGCAGCTAAAGAGACAATGACTATGAAATACAATACATGATCCTGGATGAAATCTAACAAGGGAGGAGAAAAGGCACAAAAGGATATTATGGGGGCATATGGAAAAACTGGCATAGAGAGTGTAAGCTTTATATCAATGTTAAATTTCTTGAACTTGATAACCCACTTAAGGTAGATACATAAATGAATATCATTGTTCTTAGTAAATGTACACGGCATTACTAAATGTCCAAGGAGCATGATGTATACAAACTACCTTTGTTCAGAAAATGATTGATAAATAGCTGGACAAGCAGGTAGTATCGATAGATAGAATGACAGGCAAAATGTGGCAAAATACTATAATTGGAGGATCTGGGTATCTGGTGGGGTAGGGGCATGTTGGAGTTCTCTGTAATGGGGTTTGTATTTTTTCATAACTGTCCTGTAAATTTGAAAGTGTTCAAAATAAAAAATTTAAAATAAAAAGTCAAGTGGCTATAGATGTGTGGGTCTTTTTATGGACTTTATGTTTTGTTCTACTGAGCTATATGTCTATCTTTGGGCTAGTACCATATACTGGATTGATTACTGTCACTATGTAATACAATTTGAAACTGGGAAGTGTGAGCCCTCCAACTCTGTCCTTCCTTTTCAAGGTTGTTTTGGCTCTTCGAGGTCCCTTGCAGTTCCATATAAATTTGAAAATTAGTTTTTCCATTTCTGAAAAAAAAAAAGCTGCTGGAATTTTAATTGGTATTCATTGAATTGTGTATTTCTTTGGGTAATAGTGACATATTATCAAAGTTAACTCTTTTAATCCATGACTATGGGATATCTTGCCATTTATTTAGGCCTTCTTTAATTTCTTACAGTAGTGTTTTGTAGTTTTCCATATACAAGTCTTTTGTATCTTCAGTTAAATTTATTCCTAGACATTTTATTCTCCTAGATGCTATTGTAAATGAAATTGTTTTCTTAATTTCCTCTTCAGATTGTTAATTGCTAGTGTATAGAAAAACAATTGTTTTTTGTCTGTTTATCTTGTACCTTTCACTTTGCTGAATTCATTTATTATTTGTAATAGTTTTCTTGTGTATTTCTTTGGATTTTCTATATTTAAGATCATGTCATCTGCAAATAGAGGTAGTTTTACTTTTTTCTTTCCAATTTGGATACCTTTTATTTCTTTTTCTTGCTTAATTGCTCTGGCAAGAACTTCTAGTACAACACAAAATAGCAGTGGTAAAAGCAGGCATCCTTGTCTCATTCCTGATGTTACAGGGAAAGATTTAAGTCTTTCACCATTGGGTTTGATGTTAGCTATATTTTGTCTTTTAAATATCCTTTATCATGTTGAGAAAGTTCCCTTCTATTCCTATTTTTCTGAGTGTTTTTATCAAGAAAGAGTGCTGGATTTTGTCAAATACCTTTTGTGCATCTATTGAGATAATTATGTGTTTTTTCACCCTTTATTCTATTTATGTTGTATATTACATTGATAGTTTTTCATATTTTGACCCATCCTTGCACTCATGGGATGAATTCTACTTGGTAATTGTGGCAGTTTGAATTTGGTGAATCCCAAAAAGAAAAAAGGATTATGTTTTTGAACTAATCCATTCCTGTGGGTGTGAGAACCTTTTGATTGGACTACATCAGTGAGGTGTGAGCTAGCTCGGGTATCCACCCTCTTGCTGGGTTTGAAATAAACGGAGACACAGAGAAAGAAAGACACACAGGAGAAAAAGGAAGCTGCTATATTTGATCCTGCCATGTGAGAGTGAGAACTGCAGGAAAATAGAGACGCCCTGGGAGGCTGAGAGAGGTCCCGGAGTCTGGAACCAGCAGAGCACAGAGGCACGGGAAGAGGCCTCCGAGGGGGTTGGTCCATGGAGCAGCTCAAGGTTGAGGAGATGAGCTCAGCCATACGCCTACTAGCTCAAAGCCGAACTCAGGAGGAAAGCAGAGCAACAGAGACTGAGAGAGGAGGCCCAGTAAGAGACAAGCCCTATGCCTGGTTGCCCACAGCTGAGTTCTAGAAGATGGTAGATTCTGGAGGGTAAGGCAGAGACCTCAGCAGAGGGTTTGTTGTTTAATTTCCACATATTATAATTTTTCTAGTTTTCCTTCTGTTACTGATTTCTAGCTTCTTTCCATTGTGATCAGAGAAGTTACTTTTTATGATTTCAATATTTTAAAATGTATTTAGACTTCTTATGTACCCTAACATATGGTCTATCCGAGGGAATGAACTGTCTGCACTTGAAAAGAATGCATATTCTGCTGTTGTTGGGTGGAGTTTTCTATATATGTTGGTTAGATCTAGGTGGTTTATAGTGTTGTCCAGCTCAATATTTCCTTTTGACCTTGAATTTAGATGTTCTATCCAGTGTTGAAACTAGTGTGTTGAAATCAACAACTATTATTGTAGAACTTTCTATTTCTCCTTTCAATGCTGTCAGTGTTTGCTTACATATTTTAGTACTTGTTGTTAGGTGAATATATGTACATAATTTTTAAATTTTCTTTCTGAATTGACACTTTTATCAATATAGAATATCTTTCTTTGTCTCTTGTAACAATTTTTGAGTTAGCTAATTTTGCCTGAGATTAATATAGCCACCTCCACTCTCTTTTAATTACTATTTGTGTGAAATATGTTTTCCATCCTTTTACTTTAAACTTATTTGTATCTATGGCTCTAAGGTGAGTCGATTGTAAATAGCCTAAAGTTGGTCATGTTTCCTTACCCATTCTGTCAACCTTTGTTTTTTGATTGGAGAGTTTAATCCATTTATATTTAGGGAAAGAAGATTTACTTCTGCCATTTTGCTAATTGTTTTTTCTAAGTCATATCTGCTTGTCCCTCCTTTCCCCCCTTAATGCCTTACTTTTTGTTGAGATGGTCTTTTTTAATGAGCTGTTTCCTTTTGTGCAGAATTTTTAGATATTTTCTTTATGGTTATCCTGGGGCTTACTTTTAGCATACTAAATCTATTACATTTCAGTTAGTGTTGTTTCCAACTCGACTTCAATAGCCTACATATACACAGTACTTACATCCCTACATCCCTCCCTTTTATGCTGTTCATGTCCCAAATTACATCTTTATGCATTGTGTGTCCAGTGACAAAGATGTACACTTGCTTTTTATGCATTTGTAATTTTCAGCTTTATATGAAGCAAAAGACAGCATTATAAATGAATAAGAAATGAAAAGATAATGGCATATATATTTACCCATATTGTTACTTGCACTGGAGCTCTTTATTTCTTCATCCAGTATTGAGATACTACCTAGTGTCTTTTCCTTTCAACATGGAGGGCTCCTTTTAGCATCTCCTGTAAGGCAGGTCTAGTGGTAATGAACTCCCTTCGTTTTTGTTTGTCTAGAAATATCTTAATTTCTCATTCATTTTTGAAGGACAACTTTGCCAGGTATAATATTCTTGAGTAACAGTTTTTTTTTTTTCTCTTTCAGCACATTAACTATGTTCTCTGTTTAAGTTTCCTGGCTGCTGAAACAAATACCATGCAATGGGTTGACTTAAATAATTGGAATTTATTGGCTTGCAGTTTTGAGACTGGAGAAGTAATTGAGGCATCAGCATGGCCATACTTTCTCCAAGAAGACTGTAGCACTCCGGGGCTGGCTTTGGCAATCCTTGGTCCTTGGCTTTTCTGTCACATGTAATACACTTGGCAGCCTCTTCCTGGCTTCTCTCTCTGTCTATAAAGAACTCCAGTAATTCATATTAAAGCCAAACCTGATTCGATGGGGCCACATCTTAACTGCAGTAACACTGTGAAGAGATTTTATTTACAATGGTTCCACACTCAACAGGATGCAGAACAAGACCAAGAACAGGTCAAAATTGGGGTACACAGTTCAATCCACCACTATCACCCCTCTGGACCCAAAAAGATGTGTTCTTCCTACATGCAAAATACTTTCGTTCCGTCACAACATCCCAAAAGCCTGAAGTCACTTCAATTACCGTATTAAGCACAAAGTCTCATCAAAATCAGTATGGGTGTAGTCTGTCCTGGGGCAAAATTCCCCTTTATCTGTGGTCATGTGAAACCTAGAAAACAAGTTATCTGCTTCCAGTATACAGAGGTAGAACAAGCAGAAGAGAGAAATTCCCATTCCAGAAGAGAGAAATTGAAAGGAAAGTAGGGGTCACAGGTTCCAAAAACATCTGAATCCAGCAGGTCAAGCTCCACTAGATTTCAGGTTCTGAGAGTTATCTGTGACTCCATGTTTTGTCCTCTGGGCCTGATGGAGTGGCGGCCCCACCCCTTCCAAGTGCTTGGGAATTGGCCATGCTCTCCCTGATCACTGGGTGGGTGATGGCGCCTCCCTCTCCAGGCACTGGAATGGCTGCCAGGCTCTCCTCGGACTCTGGGCACCAGCCCCACCATCTCTGAAGATTTGGGGGTAGCACTCTCTCTGAACAACAGGGCCAAGGCCTGCCCCCTCCAAGCGAGGGGCAGCCCTACCCTTTCCACACGTGTGAGCGGGCGGGCTCTCTGGGCTCCTGGGGATCTCTAGTCCAGACCTCGGCTTCTATGGTTCTGCCCTTGAAATCATTCTTCCTTCAATTTGCCCCTTTCTGTCCCTTTCAGTCCAAGCTGACAGTGGTTCTGCACGTAGAAATTTCACAAAAACCTTGTCAGTTTTGCATGCATTTCATAGGGGTCCAAACCATGAGAGAGGACTTTCCACAGATCCTTCCTGGGTAACTGCATTTCCAGTCCTGCCTTCCACGGAAATGGCTGGCAGGATTCATGTTCAGCCACACCCTCTCTAGCAAAGGGCTGTTCAGTTAAACCCTGGCCTGGAGCCCTGTCCTCTGGGGACTCACCTGCACAAATCTCAGGGACGCCCTTGGTAGAGCCATTTCTGGCCTGGGTCTCGGAACACACAACCTGGATAGCCTCAGAATTTTCCAAACTATCAATTTCTGTTTGCTTTGTGCTTAAGAGTTCTGTTCTTAGCTTGTTCACCCTAAAACATTTCAGGTGAAGCAATCTGGAAGAGTGTTTTAAACAGGAAAGTATTGAGATACCTTTAATTGGCAAGTGTAAGATTTTACATGCCTTCCCTCCCCCAGCCCCACCAAGTGGAAAGGGCACCTGAGAGGACAATGGGAAACAAAGAAACTCCACATGTGCTTTATCACAGGCTTTCTCCGCTTCGGCACTGCTGACATTTTGGACCAGATAAGTCTTCGTTTGGGGTGGGGAGAGGATGTCCTGTGTGTTATAGGCTGTTTAGCAGCATCCTGTGCTCTACCCACTAGATGTCAGTAGGACCCCTCCCCCTCCACTTGTAACACTCAATAACATCTTCAGACATTATCAAGTGTCCCGTGGGGGACACAGTCATCCTTGGTCACGAGCCGTTGCTCTGTCCTTACGCTGCACACTGAGTCCCTTGCACGCTTTTGGTGTACTCACTGCTGGGGCACAGCCAGGCTAATTGCGCCGTCCTGCTCCCCTGAAGGAGGAAAAGGACTGCACGGCCAGAAGTTTCCACTCCCCTCCTCAAGCAGGGAATCGCTCTCTTCATTCAGGCTCCTCCACCTCTTTCGGGATGATTTCCCTTCAGGACGAGATTGCACACCCCCGCCCCCCGCCCCCTATGCATTAGTCAGCTGCTTAAAAGACTTGGGAGTCAACCCGAGGATATAGCTAAACCTTAATGTTTAAGCCATTTTAACTTGGGTTTCCTATTACTTTTAGCCAAAAGAATCCTAACTAATGCAATTAGGCTGCTTAAATGGACTCATTCTGAACACGGAGGCTCTTTTCTTCTCCATCGATTCTAATAGCATGATTCTCTAAAAAGTTAATACTACTTAAAAATTGCCAGATATTTTCTCCCAAGTTCAAGAGAGATTCTGATGGGGAAATTTGGCACAGAGAAGAAAAGAGAGAGGATCCGAGTCCGTAGAGCAAAGTCTCCTGATTCCCAGTCTGGTGTTTGTTGACACTTACCTGACCATTTCAAGTCCTTTCCACCTACCCCAACTCTTCCTATGCCGCTGCCTCCTTTAATATCCTTCTGGGTTTATTCTTCCATTCAACAAACATTAAGTGAGTGGCTGCTATGGGCAGACCCTGCTCTGGGGCTGCAGATGCAGTGGTGGGAAAAACACGGTGCCTGCTGTCTCAGAGGACACGGAGAACAAAGGCAGCGGAATGGGAAAAGGCAGACAAAACTTCAACTCGTGCCTAGTCTGTAAATACACGTGCTCGTTTTCATATAGACTCAGGTGGCCTTTCAGAAAATCCTGGTGGAAAGGTTTCTGTGAGCCCCATATACTTAATCACTGACATTTTACAGTGGCGCAGAACAAATATAACAAGGACTTGTCTGCTCTCACACAAGCGCTCCGGTACAAAGGAGGTTTTGGGGGTTGACTGCTCTTCAGCTCAGAGGAATCCTCCAGGCTGGCCCCACTTGGCCCACTCCCAGCCTTCTAGATGTTGCCCCCCTGAGTCCTCATCAGCTTGACCTTGCAGCTTGCCCCCCACCTCTTAATGGCCCCATTAGGATTTGTTAATCTGGCACCAAACAGTTTCCTCATTTCAAAGATGTAGAAAGCCCTGCCAGATGCAATCTCTCAGGAAGCGTTCTCAGGCCCCATGCATCACCCAACAGCCAGGATCCCCTGAGCCCCTGTGCCCAGCACAGGGCCCCCAGACGCCAATCGCTACAAATAAAGTGTAATTAAAATGGTTGGGGTGGTGGATGATGAGAAAGATAGCTTATTTAGACACGGCAAGGTAGACTGTCCCATGAGATGGCACTAAGAGATTTCTTTGTTTTTATTTTCTGTCTCGAAAAAACTTGTGAATTTTATGCTCCTGTAGAACAAGCATAACTATGACTTATGTTTCACAATTTCCAGAACTGATGTCATGTACATTTCACAAATCTGTCATGTTTCCAACAATGATGATTTCCCTTATCTCTTCCCTGGGGTGTCAGCCTTTGGGGGGGAAGTTGGACAATGTAGAGGCACTCGGCTCCCCTTGGGCTCTTTGATCTGATGCAGTGACCCTGCCCCGGCCCTGCCCCTGGCCTCCTTCTGGGGAGAATAATTGGCAGAAAGAGCAGGCTACGCAGGGTAGCCCCTCCAAGCTCAGCATTCTTTCTCTCGCCGCATCCATTCTCACCACAACATCGTGCTCACGTGTTAAGGATATTTCCCAATCATCCCAAACTTACCCTTAATAAATTATTCTTAGGTTTTGTAAATGCTTCTGCAGTGCTGTGTGGTTTTTCTTCTTTTTTTGTAAATACATGCTCTTAGTTTTTTTCTATATATGTCAACAATATATTTTGAAAAGAAATACACATTTTGCTTAATGAGCATTACCTTATTTTCAGAATGGCATCTTAGAAAAATTTGTGTCCATATTTCCAATTAATTAATTTTCTTCAATAATGAAGAAACAGTACTTTAATTCCTTAGCTCATCCCATGGGTAGACTTTCTGAAAAAAAAGGACTCTACAATCTTGAGGATGCCCAGCATAACCTACAGAATGCTTCTTTTTTCACTTTGTATTTAGGCTTTTAAAGTGGTCTTTTCTTTGTTAGACAGCATATTTCGATGAGTACTTGTCCAATTTTTCATGAAAATGGATCCAAAAAACTAAGTGTGGCACAATTACAACGTGATTAGAAAATAATTCAGAAAAGTTGTAGGGCAAGAGTTTGGAGAAAGCGTTGGTGACAGAGCAACGGCTAGAGCATCCAGTTTCTCTTCCACCTCACATGATTAGAAAAGACTGAGAGCAGATTTTGCTAAAAGAACAACTCATGTAGTATTTCACCCAGAATGCTGCGGTCTGGCTTCTCTCCGAGACTTTCATGCTATCTCCCAACTGGTGACTCAGGGATCCAGTCCACCTCTTCCTATGGATCCCTCATCTCAGCATGTCCTCTGTGATCACGGCAGCAGGGGAAAGGAAGCTGGAGGGTGGTGCAGGGCTCATCCAGGGCCTGTACCATCACAGTCTGACTTGCAGATTTTATTTTCCAGGGATGGTCAAAAGAGTTATTTCCCATTCCACATTCTCTTTTTTGCAGTGTGCCTTTTATACATTTTCCATTGAGAATTGGGGGTCTATATCCCCTTCCCTTGAACTTGGGTGGACTTAATACCTCAGCGGAAAGGATGCTATGTGACTTCTAAGACTTTTGTCTGGCTTTCTTGGAACCCGACTGCCATGGCCTGAGGAATCCAAGCAGCCACGTGGAGAGCTGTGTGTGGGTGTCCTGGCCAAGAGCTCCTGCTGCCGTCCCTGCTGACGGAGCCAGCACCAACTGCCGTACCTGAGAGCACCTGCGGGGGAGTCCAGCCCCAGTGGCGCTGCATGGAGCAGAGTTGAGGTGTCTCTGCTCGGCCCGGTCCAAACTGTAGACTTATAAAGGATGACCCTTGTTTTAAGCCACAAAGTTTGGGCTACTTTGTTGCACAGCAATAAATAACCAGTGACAGACATCATCTGCTCAAAGTCTGTTGTCCACAACTAGCCCCATGGCCCACCTAATTGCAAGGGGTCTATGAAGTGCATATTCCTGAATGCTTAGGAAGGAGAGGACAGCCTCATACTGGTGAGCACTAGTAATGTCCACACAGGGACTTGTGTGGTTTTCATTTATTTATAACACTTTTTTCTGATTGTAAAGGCAATACATGTTCACACTTGGAAACTTGGAAAATGTAGAGCAGTATAAAGAAGAAAATACAAATCCTCCAGATCCTAGTACCCAGAAATGATTATTGATATTTTGCCGTATTTTCTTCCTGTCATTTGTCCATACTTACATTTAAAGCAATTAAATTGGAATAATTCACTTTAAAATTTTGACTTTTTTTCCTATGATATTAAACACTTGTTGGAAACATGATTTTGGTGACTGCATGATAATCCATAGTACATTACTATTTGGTTACCCATTCCCTCTACCTTGTGACATTCCAGAGATGCATATAATTTACTCCTTGCCCACATATTTCTTTATAGAACCTGTCCTGCTCACAGCCCCAAAAAAGGCAACCCCTAGAGATCTCATATCCTTGTCTTTGACATGACAATGACAAGGTGTACAGCCGGCCAAAGCTGAGTCCACCAGAATGTCCCTCTGGGAATCTGGCATTGGGATACTGCGATTATACCAGTTAGATGTGTGGAAATGAGTTTAAAGGTTATATAAACCCTGGAGACTGAAGTTATCCTGATGACGTCTGTGTGAAGGGGACAGAGGAAAGCAGCTAGAAAAGCAGAGAGAGCTGAAGTAGACACTTAAAGTAGAAACTATGAGAAATAGAAAGATTTGTGGTCTGGTAAATTTCCAGTTCTCATGAGGCCCATAAGATTCTCTCCTTCCCTTATTTCCTCTCTTTTCTGAAGTTAGTTTCATTGGATGTCTGTTCCTTTTCTAACAAACTTGCCCTAAGACAGACCTTGTATCAGACATAACTCTTGGTTGCAAGAGACAGAAAGCCAAACTTACCTGGCTTAAATAAAAAAGGGATCCTTGTTAGCTGATATTCTGAGTAAGTCCAGGGCATAGTTTGATTTACAGGTTGACAAATGACATCTAGACTTGGTTCTCTCCATCTTTCAGCTCAGCTGTAGTGTTCATATAATTCCCAGGCTCTTAGAAACATTGTTCTTCAATCATTCCAACTATTAAAAATCCACCCCCCCCAAAAAAAGAAAGAAAAGAACAAAAGACAAGAACTCTTTTCTGTAGCTCCTGCTCAAATCTGAGCTCCACTCTGATTTTCACCATATTTTGTGAGTCATGGTCCAGCCGTGAAACAATTCTAGGGGATTTTGTGCCAGATCTGAGTCATATGTCCTTTCCTGGTGTAGGGGGAAACCTCACTGGAACCACATTGACTCAAAATGGGGAGGGAGGTTTCCACACAGGAAATTCTGGATTCTGTTTATCCAGTGGAAGAAGGAATGGATGCTGAGAAGCCCAAGAAATAGCACACGTCCAACATAGGCATTTAAGCTGATTCTAATGTTTGCTATTATAAGTAACAGTTATGCAAACATGCTTGTACATAAATATTTGTTCACATCTCTCATTATTTCCTTAGGATGTGGTTTCCATTCTGTTGCATTATAGACCACCCCAAACCTAATGGAGCAAAACAACAATGGCTTATTTCTCACTATTCTGTGGCTTGCTTGGGCTCATCTGGTAGTTCTTCTGTTGCATGTGGTGTAGGTGAAACCACCTGGCTACCTTCATCTGGAACTTGGCTGAGGCTGCGTCATCTAAGACAGCCTCTTTCAATGCGGCTTTCATTCCATAGAGTAGGGTGGGCCTCTTTCACCCCATGGTGTAGGGTGGGCCTCTTTCACCCCATAGTGTAGGGTGGGCCTCTTTCACCCCATGGTGTAGGGTGGGCCTCTTTCACCCCATGGTGTAAGGTGGGCCTCTTTCATTCC
>JAQZBX010060445.1:0-17303 GCA_029593785.1 Cabassous unicinctus | reverse complement strand
TTGGACCTTCAGTAAACCATCTTCCTCCTGATACCAAACTGTGGGCTACTCCAATTACACAACCTAAAGTAGCTGTGAGCTGGTGAGTTTCTGTTAATGTCTCTAATGCAGGGTATGTTCTTTCAAGTACAGGGGATTTACTAACTCAGGCCTCATGAGTGCAAGATTCTGCAGAGCCAGGGCTGCTTCTAGACTACCAGTTTTACTAAACATAGCCAAGAGGACAGGGTGAATAATGCATTGTATAAAGTCTGTAACATCTTGATCAGGAAGCTTATGGCTGCCAGGCACAGGAGTTACCAAGAAGACTTCTTATATCTGTCACAATGCAATCTTCTAACAACACAAGTTGGCAACCTCTGAAGTAGTTTCATCAACTTGTTCAGCCAGTGTCACATGCCCATTATTTGTAGGATGATAAAATAATGTGATGCTATTGAACAACCCAGACAGGTGTTTTTACTCCAGCTTACTTAGTCCTCCCATCGTGGCAGTGATCCATATTACAGCACATCCTATAGCATAAGCATTTGTTAAAAATCTTGGGACTAATACTTGACTGTTTCCCACTGAGAAGTTCAAGATTCTCAGAATTCTTGTAAATATCTTTGGTACATATGGATATGAATCTATGTACCCTATATTATCTAGCCGATTGAGCAAAGAGATTTACTAGTTGCCCTTCCCACTGTGTGAGATTTTGCACTGAAACCCAGAAGCCAATTAGATCATCAAACCAAAGTTTAAAACCTTTATGATAAAGTTCTGGAGGAAGGGAAGTAGGAAGAAATATTACAAAGTAAGTGACAGCCTTTTGCATTCTTATATGAAAAAGACACACTGAAAGCCACCATTCTTCTAGCATCTCGGCGCTGGCATCTGCTGGAAAACAGAGTCAGCAGTTTTTCACGAGTGTTTTGAGAACATTTTCTATAGAATTAGGTAAGAAATTTAATCCCAAGTGCCCTGTTTTGAAATATAATATTCTTTCCACCAAATCATAAAGTGACCTCCAAGGTAACTCCAGATCATCTCTTGAGAGCAGTTCTTTTTTCTTTAGCAGATTGATCAAGAGCCAAACAAATCCCTGCATCATGCTGATTTCCAGTTTTGGAATTGATACCAGCTCATACAATAACTTGACAAAAAGAACATGCTCTTCTTTGCTAAATTTTCTCCCACAAAGTCATATGTATGTGGAGAGGTTCCTGGTCCAGAAGAGGCCTCCTGGCCACAGCTCTTGGCGCTGCATGGCCCGGCCCAGGCTGCTTTTGATCTGGGCCAGCTATATGTGTGACTCAGTACTCAGCCGCTCCGTGTAGGGCTACAGCTTGTAGACGAACTCCTTCTGCGGGAGAAGCCCCGCGGCCCGGGCTAGGGACGCCCGCCCTGCTCCAGGGGGACCCCAAAGCTCTCCCGCTCCGCTGGTTCCATGAGCCCAGGGACACCCCACCAGCTACTCCTACCCTAGGCCTCCCGGGCCCCCACCCCTATTCGGGCTCCAACTCCTCAGCGTCGTCATCCCCTGGCGGCCACCAGCGGCCGGTCACCCTCGCCTGGACCACTGGCTCCAGCGCGGTTCCTTGTTTTTGGCGGTGGCAGTGGCCACTCTGCCAGCCCAGCACTGACTTGGCTGGTGACGCTGCAGCCGCCGGACCTGGAGCTTCCAGACAGACTTCAAGTCACTTCTTTGAGGAAAAAGCACCTGGGAACCAGAAAGAAAAAACACCCATGCAGAAAATCATGAGGGAAGTCAATTTGGTACCAATAAATTTATCCAAAAATTTAAAAATTCAATAGATAATGGTATTTCAATTCAACTAAATAAAACACAGAAGCAATGCATGATGAACAAATGCACTTTCCTCAAATTCATTTTTTCTCAATCCTCTGGATTAACCAGGTTTTTTGTCTCACGTGAATCCCTTCACCACAGACCGCATAGCAGGGTTCTTGCCCAAGGTAACAGTGTCCCAAAGACAGAAGGCAGAGAAACACAAGGGGCTAAAGTCATGTACATGAAAGAACCAATCAGTGGGCTCCAGCCCCCCACTGTACCCCTGCTCACTCCACCTGTGCCCATCATATCTTCCCCTCCTCCAGTATGGATACATGAACACATGGATGCATGTGAATCTGCAATACAAGGGCAGAAACAGGTATTTTTTCCCATTACTATTCGATCAAAGTAAGACTTGCTTGAGTGGAAAATAAATTCTTCCCCTAAAATCTTCCTTATAACTTGGGGAACAAGTTATTGTACCAAAGTACTGCTCAAAGAAACATCTAGTAAGCACTTGCTCAATTCCTATCCAACAAATGTTGACAACTAAACTGTATAATAAGCAAAGGAAGTCATTCAATTAATAGTTTTTTCCATATCTTTTACCTAGAGTTATTCCTTTTTTTAATAAAGTAGAACATTATTGTGAAGAAAGAGTCAAGAAGGTGTGATGAAAGGTACAAAGTGTCACTCTGAATTGCTAGGTTTTCAACCCTCCAGAAAATTTGTAATAGAAAATTGGTAATAGGAACATTAAAATTAAATTTTAATGCAAGGATTATTTCCCCTGACCCCAACTCATTGGCTCAGAAACTTTAAAGATGTTGGAAATGTCAGCCAAGTGTTCACCTCTCTGCCCTTTCCACCCCTCTGCCTAGTCTTGTCCAGCCAGAATTCACCTATATTAAGATGGACTAGACCAACCCTTCCTGGAAGGAACCCAGAGAGGCAAATTGGGAGGCCAGCAAGGAGCTCCACTAAATAATCTCTAAACTTCCAAGTCTACCAAACTCTATGAAGCCTCTCCTAATTATGTGCTAGCCAAATAATTTTCTTCCCTTTCTTTCAAATTATAATGGAAAAGAGGAAGATAAAGAAGACATTTATGGGTAAGAAGCAATCTGTTCAACCCTGCATGTAATTCAAAGGACAGGCCATTTAATATGAAGACAAAAGCCTCAATCACACCAGTTTTCTCTTCTAACTGGCAATCAGGGAAAGCTGAAGTATCACTTCCTTCTTGACTCCCAAAAAGGGTTTAGATTCCTGAGATTGTAAACCCTCCACTATAAAGGAATAAACACCTGGACAGCCTGGGTTGTCTAAACTGTGTTAGAAGCATTTAACAGCAAGGCATTCCTAGAAATAACACCTTAATTCCAGCCATCTTCTGGTGTTAGACTAATGAATCCGCAAGGTTTCTTCCTAGAATGTGAGGCATGTCTAACCTCCCAGTTAATTTAGGTTAAGGAGGAAAAACAGGAATGATGTACAGCAGAGTGATCCTCAGCCCATACACATTCCCCCCACTGCTTAGCCCTAGTACTCAGGGAAGTATCTAAGCTGAGACAGCCTTTCTCATAGATGCTGTGCATTTGGCAAAACCTAAGTGGGAAGGTGTGGGAAATGGCAAAATAAGCCTCATGTCCTCTATCAGAGCAGGGAAAGAGAAGAAAATTTTAGGAACTTTGTCTGATGTTGCTTGCTATACTGTGCAATTAAAAGACAAAGCCCTTTCCAGGTTTCCATCCCTTTGTGAAGCTACTCAGATCCTTTCTGTTTCTATAGGAAACCTAAGTAATGTCTTAGCATTTCTAGACACTGAGATACAAAAAATTCCAGACTATCACAAT
The DNA here is from genome assembly GCA_029593785.1 of Cabassous unicinctus. Classification (NCBI taxonomy): domain Eukaryota; kingdom Metazoa; phylum Chordata; class Mammalia; order Cingulata; family Chlamyphoridae; genus Cabassous; species Cabassous unicinctus. The sequence goes on along the minus strand of JAQZBX010060445.1, from coordinate 13,667 downwards.
TTTTCTAAAACAAATGTTATTTCTCCACTTGAAAGCTGCACTGTACTCAAACTTCAGCATCATAGTCTCCCCATAAGCAGTGGCCAAATATTCCTAACACTCCTCTCACCTCCCTCTTTCCATTCCCACCCCCAATTCAAATCCAATGTGCATTTTCAGGCTACATTTAAATAGCCACAGTAAATAACTCACATTTCCCAAAAGAAAAATCCTGCAGAGATGTACTAGGATAGGCATATGAGAAAACAGCTGAATCATGCCTTCTGATCACAGCTTTTATAGGTAGATTATTAATCAGCAAGCCACTCTCCCATTTTCTCTTTCCTCCCCTACTCCTTCATCCTCTCAAAAGTACAAGTAAAGATATCTCTAACCCTTTTCCTTGCCCCCAAAATCAGTGTATGATAGTCAGTGAGAAACTGAGGAAAGACTCCTAGCCAAGAAACACACTCACCACCAAGTGACCTTCTGTGTTCTGATCATACAAAATTGGGAAGGGCCAATATGACTATGCAAACAGGGCCCTTCTGGGCACCATCAATCCCCTTTTAGGTGCCCCAACAGCTGTTACATGTCCCCACCTTTTCCTTTTGACAGTTTGAAGTTCCAACAATGTCCTATACTGTCTTCCTTTAGTCAACATTAAACACTAAAATACTCCAAAGAGCCATGCAACATGCATGGGGCACTTTTAGGCTGAAAACAATAAGGTCCACCTCTCCTTGGTCGTGTTTTATTAGGCATGATCACAGTAATCAATATGACTCCAATTGCAGCCAGAACTGAGCAGAACAGAAATGTTTCAGAGATAAAAAATGGTCTCTAAAATTTAAATGAAGCAATGTAAATTTCAATTTCTGAAGAACAATGAATTATTAAAAACTGTGGATGGGCTATGAAAGCAGTAATAAAGTAATCCCATTTGTGTGAAAGAAATTATTTTAAAGTCTGCAAGATTAAAAAAAATGAAAAGAAAAAACAAAACAAACAAACAATGGTCTGCAGGATAAAAGACAATAAAGAAAGATTTGGGGGCCATTATAATATATATCAGAACAAAAGGCTTCAATCATCTGCCCCTCCATGCCTGCATCCTGCCCAACTCATTCTCAGAAAGAGGCAAGAATAAGGGTCCACCCAAGCTCCTAAGACATGACATGCTAGATTCTGGGGAACCTGTATCTTCTAAAGTGGTTTTTAAAAATTACAATGAACAAACCAAAGAGTATAAGGATAGGACACTTTCTCCTTCCCAATTTAGTTTTCCTTTGATTTTCTCATTAAAGATCAAAACCAAACAAAACTTAGTGTCAGATTTTTTAATTAATTTGACCTCACCTTATGACAAATGTGGCCAAGAGGGACACTTTCAAACAATTAAGACAAAATGACTTATAGAAGCAGGACTTTAGTGTGCTCTTTCCACCACAATTATTATAAAATGCACTACTGGTAGGTGGAGGCTGGAGGAGGCTGACATCTCCCTTGCAGGACAGCAGGACAGATAGCAGGACTCTGGTTAGACTGTAAGGAACTGATTCTATTCTGTGGGGGAACCCACGTAATTAAGTTTCACACATAAAATTATCACTCTTAATTCAGGAATAAGAGGCATTTGGTTGTGCATACAATTCAATCTGTAGATACTAACTTTAAATTTGGAGAGGAAAACACTCATTGCCTTATCATTATGTTAGGTTGCTTGAGAGTCCTAAATCCACCTCCTACTTTTTGGTCTGATAGAGTTAATAGCTGTGGAAAGTAGACTACCACAGCCCTGGCTCAGGTGTGGTCTTTAGCTTCAGAAAGTCCATGGTCATGTAGCTGGCTGTCACTGCTAAATCTGCTGCTTGCAGAGGCCTCTGAACTCTGGGTTTGCTGAGTAGAGTCCTCACCATTTAAAGCCTTTCTATATACAGGACATGTGCCATGCAGTTCTAACCATGGCACAATACAACTACTGGGAAAGGAGTGGCTGCAGGGCAACCACTGGGCTTCCTCATCAACTGTGTGAATTCTTCGCATACTGGATACTCCAGACCTGTATCAACTGGTTCCTGAGTTACTGTCACTGTTGGAAAATTTGAGATCTCTTGCTTACCACCTGGGGGAGGCCCTGTGTTGTCCAGTTGTTCTAAAATCTGGTTAACAACAGCATCAGGCCCTGTCTGACACGAGGCAGAGTCCCCATGTTTGGATTGCAGCATCCCACTTCTGGAAAATGGTGTCAGGAGCCAGGAATGGCAGAATTGGCAAAGAATCGCACAAAAATCTGCTATATTATAACTTCAATAGCTGCGGATCTGTCAGGATGGGAGCTTCCTCGGGATCTGCATGTCCCAGTCATTGGCAGCCATTGAGGTCACCTTGGTCCCCAGGAGTCAGTGTGAACTTGGTCACCTCTGTCATTGGCTCTATTTTCTTGGTCCAGTGGCTGAGTACTTGGAAATGGCCTCAAAACTTGAACAAACATTGTGTGGTCCAAACAGTCCCAGAGCTCTACAAAATATGTTGATGTGCTACTATCAGGCTGCCACCACCATCTAAAAAACTGGAATCATCCATCACTTCTTCATTAAAGCCTGACTCCCCTCTGGGAAAATATATTCTCTAGTTTGAGGCTGACCTTGCCCCCTTGCAAAAGTGGCAGAAAATCATGTGCATGGCCAAGTGGCACCCTGGTCTGCCCTGGTCTCCAAGGCCTCCCTTGTTTTTCTTCACCCCTGTAGTCATCTAAGGGCAGCTGACCAGTCCCTCCTGAGCTACCATGTCCACCTGCAGTCACCACCACTGCCCTTGCTGCCTCCTCTGGAGGCAGCTCCAGATCCCAGCGGCATCACCTGAGTCCACATGACCCAGAGAGGTTGTGGTGATAGCAGCCCCAATGCCACCTCCCAGCACCAAAGAGGTGCACTGCTGGTACCTTTTAATGTGCTTTACAGTGGCTCTTACACCAGCAACAATGACAAATGGGTAATACAATAATTTATTGGTTATGACACAAAAAGCATAATCAAGATAAAACTTAGGACTTTCAAAATTAATATAATGTATGCATTAAAAGCCATTATTATTACAATTAAAGAAATCCATGGATTGGGAGATAATATAAATGGGTCTTTTATTTTATAAATTTCTTATATCCAGAATATAGAAGGAAAATTATAGTTAAATGTTAACCCACACTGGTAACATATATGAAGATATTCTGCCAACAAAAATACACAACTGTGTAATAATCATATTAAAAATGCTCAAGATTAAATAAATGGAAATTAAAACCACAAATGCATCCCTCTACACTCTCTCTAGAATTTCTGTTATCTAATGTTTAATCTGTAGAATTGATGAACATGTTGAAAAATGCAAACCCTCATACATTATATATAATTTGTGGATATATAATAATGAAATAATATGATGGATGCTAAGCTTTTAGCCCAACACAATCGCTTAATACAGATTCACTTTTTCACAAATTCTACCATTGCAACCTTGGTCCCTCAGGTCATTCATAACTGCTCTGGGCACTCTCCTCTCTGAAAGGCACCGAACACAGAACTTTCTGTTTTATAGGAGGAAATGCAAATAGGGATGCTAACTCTGCTGGTGAATTCCATCCCAGTCCTGACCTCACAGCAAGAGGAGCCTCACCTGAGGAATTTCCAGGTGTTCCCCTTTAGTGCCTGGGACTGAACACAAGGGATTCACTATGGGGTTTGCTGTTTCAAGAAGTCATATTCTGGAGAACACACACTATTGAGTATGAGGCAGGCAATGGACACATGCAATAGTTTTCCAAACATGGGGCATGTGTAATTGTTGGAACCAGGAAGAGATTTAGCATACCCTGGTGGTTTGTAACATACCAGAGAGTCTGGATTCAACTTCAGTAAAAACTGGATTTATTAGGTCTGACAGGCTCCAGGAAAGCAACTGAAGTGGGTTGGAGATTTAAAAATTGATGTAGGTATGAGACATATGCTCTTTCCTTCAATTGCCGATTCACCAACTCCAGCCACAAAGACAAGAACATGCTTTATTTGTAAATGAGCAAACTGAGAACCGGGGTCACATCATGTATTACTTTATAAAGTGCACAGTGAGCAAGAGCCTTGGGAACCCAGATGCCATCCTCCCCTCTAGGGCTTGGGGATGGGCCTGGACTGCAGGGGACACAGGACCCACTGATCCCAAGGTACAGTCCAATGGGCAGTTGCAGATGTGAGGTTGAGGGATGGTTACCTGTCAGGGTCTGGGATTCCTCTCCAACTTAATGCTTCTCCCATGGGCTCTCTCTTGATTTATGAAGTCTTTCAAATGGAAAAGAATTGTGAAAAGAATAAACATTTGGATGCCTAGCTTTAGACTCATAGAATTAAATCTAGAAATTGACTTAATCATGAATATATCCATTAAAACGGTTGGAAAACAGTGCAGGAGATGATGAATCATTTTAAGATTTCTCTGTTTGGGAAACCCCATGTCTTTATGATTCTCTCCTGGGAGGCCTGGTCTGAGACCATAGGAGCAGTTTTCATTTCCTACAAGAAGTAACCTCTTTTTTCTCAATCAGATGATACCCAAGTGTTGTCATGGAACCCATAATCCAAGAAGCCATCTATTTTAGGATCATCTTAGAATATAGGAAACTTCACCCTTGTACACTCTTTCCCCCACCAAACTTTATATTACCTTGTAAGAGAAGACAGTGTATTGTTAAACTAAGTGTATCTTCATTATCAGCAACCCAATAAACTCCATTTATTGCCATTTCTTTCTCCTGAGAGAAGGACGAGTTAAAACTTAAAACCAAATCAGACAGCCTTTTCCACACTGGTGACTCCTAGGAAATCTCTGATTGGTGACCTTAACACCATGAGGGACCCATTGGCCATAGACCAACTGGGCAAACCTTGGTGTGTTGAGACCTGTTGTACTGGAATGAAGGGCTGCTTGGTTGGCTGAGGACATTGTAGCTAGGACTGTCATCCTTGTCTCATTTCTGAAAAAAAAAGAAGAATGGAAATTGATGTATTCATCATATACTGAATTGTCAGCTCCATCCTTTTCCACCATGGAAGTCTCCAACCCCATAGAGTTTCCTTTGCTGACACATCCTTGATGACAACACAGTTCCTATCTCCAAAGACAGATCCATGATTCTTGAATTGTCAGCAGCTCATCACTTCTACCTTCTTGCAACTGGTTTCTCCTATTATCTCCTATTTCCCAATAAAGGGCAAGTGTTACAGGGACATTGAGGCCACGGTCTCAGTTGGTAGGTTTCTATAAAAAGACTTTGACATATGAAAGATACAATTACACACAATGCCACAACCATGGTAATATTCTCATTGTGAACTGAAGACATAGCAAATACTGCAGGAAACCTTTTCCTTTGTTGCATTGTCTCACCCACACTGCTCTTTCTTTGTCTTCATCAAACATATATTTCATGCTCTGCCACCATCAATCCCATTCACTTATACTTTCTGGAAGATATTTACATTAATAACAATCTTCATATATCCTTCACTACTATTCTACCCAAGTCTTCGCTGACTGTACATCCTAGATGTGCTTTACAATACCCATACACTGTCATTTCTATTGCTGACATCAGAGTCCATGTAGAGCCTTTTTTACCTCATAAAACTGCCTCTCCAGATTGTCCTCATGCTAGTGATGCCTGTCCTTTACCTTGCTTATTTTTTCACTAACTTAACTGATATTATGTGGCTTGGATGCAATATGCTGAATTCAAGGTCTGTTCAAGATAGGGTGAGGAGGTAAGGGATTTTCAGTAAGAAGGTATCTAAGGCAGCCAATGTATTGGAGAGGGGACTTAAGGTGAGGGGCTGTTGAAAAACAGCAGGTATTCCTTGTTAAACCTTGATTTTCAGAATACAGGTCTTTTTTTTGTTTCTGTGGGGGAATAATATTAATACCATGTATGATAATACCGTACAGCAACTGCAACCTACCACAACTACATACATAAAGTTGTCACTGTGGATTGGTATGAGCAAAAAGGAGGAGAAGGCAATGCCAAAGTGTGTCCCTACATGAGTACATCAAAAAAGCAGATATTTTCATAACTAACTTTTCCAGGTATGTGTGTTTGTCTGTGTCTCTGGGAATAGAGACACTTTGGCCTAATTCCCAAATCATATTTGATTGCTGTTTACATCACTTTCCTGACCAGCTCCTTCAGGCTACTTCTGGCCTGGAACATGCTAGTGGGTGAGGTGAAAGGGGAAGCCCAAGGGAGAACTGTGTTCACTAAGAACACAGCCAGCATCCTGTTCCCAGGTGAGCCTCAGAGACAGGGATCTGTCCTCCCTCCCTTTAACCCTTATATAAAAATGTACCACACACATGCAAATTGCCATTTATAAAAATAGATGAAAAAAACACCATCCATTTATTTAAACCAAGACCTGTCTCAGGATTGAAAATACTTTCTGGAAATCATGGACCTAATTTCAAGAATGTGAAACCCATGTAGTTCCTCCTCTTTCTGATGGAAGCTCCCAGATATGAGTGTCTAAGGGAGAGAAAGAAAGTTAAAATTTCTGCAATAAAAATTGAAAACCATACATTACTGACAACCTTACTCAAATAAAGTTTTAAGGGAAGATTACGAACAATTGTATGAAGAAATTAGAAAAATTAATGAAATAGAGAAATTTCTAAGAACACTCAATTACCAAAACTAAAGAAAAAATCAGAAATCATTACAGAACTTTAACAAGAAGAAATTGATTCCTTAATCACAACCTTCCCAAAACCATACAGGACCAGCTGGTTCCACTGGTGAATTCTGCCAAACATTTAGAAGACAATAAAAAATACTTCAAATTCTAGTACACAAAGCAAAACCTATAAAGTTGTACAGTGCAAAGTGTAAACCATAATGTAAACTATTGACCATGATTAGTAGCAATGCTTCAATATTTGCTCATCAATTTTAACAAATGTACCACATTAATATAAGATGTTAATGGGGAAAATTGAGAGAGGGGCAGGGGGTATGGTATATGGGAATCCTACATATTTTTGATGTAACATTTGTATAATCTAAAGCTTTAAACATAAAATAAAAAAGAAGAGAATGGACCCTTCCTAATATCCTTTATGGCCAGCATTGCCCTGATACCAAAGTCAGAAAAAGATGTCACAAGAGAAAAAAATAAACTACATACTAATTTTAATATCCCTTATGAATATAGATGCAAAAATTCCTCAGGAGTATTCTGATATTTATAGACCTTGGTTAGTGAGATGCATTCCCTGAATACAAGGATGTTCCATCATGAAAATATACTATGGATTTCTCAATGCATACAATACATAAATAGAATGAAGGGAGATAAATAATTGTCTCAGTTAATATAAAGCATTTGACAATATCTTACAGGCTTTAATGACAAAACACTCTGTATCCTAGGAATACTAAAAGGGCATTTATGATAAAATTATGGAAAAAAATCAGCTAATATCATATTCAGTGTTAAAATATTTAAAACTTTCTCCCTAAGTTAAGGAAAAAGACAAGGATTGGATAGACTGATATGAGGAAGATATATTGAAACTGATAAGGAACTGTGAAGTGCCAGAAAATCCTGCATGAACCCTGGTTCTCTCTGCTTCTTTACTTAAAGTCTCAAATGTACCACATCCAAGTGATATGTTCATTACACAAAATGTGGTTGAAAACCTCACTAGGTATGTCCCATTTTGACCTGGTCTGGTTGAGGGGAACTGCCAAGTTCCATTGTTTAGGGTGCACAAGCCCAGACATGTGGCTCACTCATTGCATATATGTGACTCTTTTGGGCATGTTGTCCAACCCTTCTATGTATTGTTTGAAATTTTCATCTGGAAAATTGAGGGAACACTGATATCTCCTTCTTATAGTTTCTGTACATCTGTATAAATGAAACAAGATAATGGGGGCTAAATACTCACACTGGCAAACTCACCCAATACCATATTGTCCTGAATGGCATCATTGACTCCAACTCTCCCAGGACACTCCTATCTGATCTGAGCACAGCCCTCTCCCATGGCCTCCAATGCCAGAGCTTCTCATAGAGTAGGAGGACATGAAAATCAGGCCTGACAGTCTGCTGATGCAAACCATCCCATCCTTGACCCTGCAGGTCAGAGAGAGTGGAGCCCCAACCCCGGGATTCCCAGGAGTTCCAGTTTTCCTGACCAGAATGTTCTGTGTTTTTAAGTATCCACTGTGAGTTGCAGCTGTTGGAGTTGGGGAAGGCTTGGAACAGCATGGAGGCCCTCTGCAACTCTCCTGAGCAGCCTCTGGGTTCACCCGACCATGTATTGCTGTAGCAGAGACTCAGAGAAAGGAAGGCAGAGTGAGCCCAGGCACAATTCCTCCCACAGGGTGGCAGGAGTGGACTGGTAGGCAGGGAGCTCAGGAGACCATGCACAGTTGCAGATGGGGGTTTAGGGCTGGTTTCCTTTGTGGTCTCGGGCTTCATCTCCAACTCACAGTAGTTCCTAAGAATATCTCTAGATTTGTAATCTTTGTCTTCCATGACACCTATGAGCAAGATAAGTTTCATTGTAAAAGAAGGAAACATTCCTGCATGCATACAAAACAGGATGTCTCTTATGGAGGCAGAAATGACTCTGCTAGTGGTCTCCCAGGTCAGATTTCTGAGAAGCTATGGGCAGACTGGTGAGTCCTCTTCAATCTATCCCAGGGCAGAATTCTCCATGAGTTTCCATGACTAGGACATATTTGGCATTCAGATTTGAGCCAAGAGGGGGGCTATGCCATGATAAGTAACCTATAAATCCTAGGGAATTTTGTATATGACTTCCTTTACTCACACAGAAGTGTGCACATCACACTGAGCACTGATTCAATTGTATATTTTTCTGGGAAGCCATTTACTTTCCTGCTAGTCTTTGTTCTCAAATAAATCTTTGTTCCTTCTCCTCTCTGGTTTGCTTGTTGCAAATCCCAAGTCTCAGAAACTTTACCATGGGCTCAGGTTGTGGCTCAGGCTGTGGCTCCTACAGGAACCTAGGAGAGGCTGAGGGACATCCTCCCACCACTGACAGGGATCCTCTCCCCTGACCCTGAGTGAGGACTCATGTGGGAAATGCAAATGGCCATTAGGAGAGAAGTGGATAACATTGTTCACAATTGGATGTAGCTGTAGAATTGATTTATTATGTTTATACAGGACTCCTAACCTTCATCCTGAAATTGTGTCATAATCATTGGTAGCTTTGGAATCTAGGGCAAGTCCTTTTTATGTCATCTTGCTGCCACCCCCATGTGGAACATGGCTAGGGATGAATGTCTGACCATATTTATTATTAAATCTATACCAAATATCATTAAATTGTCAGTTTGCAATATGTTGCATTTGAATTCCCTTCACAATACATACATATAATGGCTAGAGTTGGCACAAAGCCATCCTTGATCACTGGGTGCATCTGAATCCCTGACAAGCTCATTCAACACATGTCCTGCCTGGAAGTAAAGGAAACAAGGCTTGGTGAGGGGCACCCAAGGGAGAGGACTTTGTTTCGCAAGGGCACAGCCAGCATTCCTCCTCCTAGGGTGCCCCTAAGACAATGGTCTCCCCTTATTCACTGTCATTTTACATACTGAGTTACCTCCCAAATGTAAATCAACACATGGGCAGACAGATGAAGCCACAGCACAAATTTACTTAAATTTAGTTTCCTTCTTGTCAGAAAACACATTTTCTGGGCATCAGGGACCTCATACACAAGAACATGAAAGCCTTGTGGTTCTTCTTCTTTAGGGTGGTGACTCCCAGATGTGAGTGTCTCAGGGATTCAGACAAGATGGTAATGGGGATGATGCATCTCAACTCATGACTCACTGTGGTTCTCCTTGTCCTCAGGTGTCCTATCCCAGGTGCAGTTGCAGGAGTCAGGACCTGGCCTGGTGAAGCCCTTGAAGACCCTGTTGCTCACCTGCACTGCCTCTGGAGTCTCTTTAACTAGCTCCTATGTGAACTGGATCCACCAGGCTCCAGGAAAGGGGCTGGAGTGTGTTGGTTACATACAGAGTAATGGAATAACATACTCTAACCCAACTCTTCAGTCCCGAGTCAGCATCACCAGGGACACCTCCAAGAATGAAGCTTATGTAAAGCTGAGCAGCATGAGACCTGAGGACACAGTCATCTATTACTGTATGAGACACACTGAAAGAAAGTCATGGTGAGCCCAGACAAAAACCTCTCCTCAGTGCACAAAGAGGATTGACTGCTAAGGGTGCTTATGACCACTAAGGAGTGCTCAGAGGCCAAGCCCAGTGGCAGGTGCAGAGAGGGGCTGGGAAGGAGTTTCTGGAGAGTCTAGGACATGACCATTTATTACTGTGCAAGAGACACAGTGAGAAGAATTTAGGATGAGCCTGTGTACAAACCTTTCCTCAGGGCACAGCAAGGGGCTGGGCTGTTTAAGGGGCTCGGGAACACCAGGCAGCACTTATGGGCAAACTCCAGGGTCAGGTGTATGGAGCAGCTGGGGAGGGGTATCCTAGCCTTGCCAAGGCTTCCCTCTTCTTGCTCCAAAACATATATCCTTTCTAAGCAGTGCTATGATATATGCAAAATTAAATCTCAGAACTGTTTTTATTTTATGTTACTACTTCTGTGTGTAAATACAGACATACATATGTAGTATTTTAATATTATGTGTTATATTGGAGGCAGGTAAGGTCATGCCCCTAATTCTCCCTACACACCCAGAGGCTTCTGAAGGCAGAGCTTACCTGAGAGAACTCACAGGACTCAGACCTACTCAGATGCATGCTTTGACCTCACATTCCTGCACATCCTGGGAAGCTGAGCATGACTCCAACTGCCTTCACCCTGCCATGAATCTCCACGTGGGATACAGCTTTCTCATGGTGCATCTTGTGTCTAAGGAATGAGTTTTCCTGTTTCCAGTTGTGAACATCCAAGTTCACCTGTAGGTTTCAGGCCAAGGGCTAGCACAGCCTTCCTGATCACAAGTATCAACTGAAGCACACCTGGCTCCTTACCTGCTGTAATCTCAGATCTAAGTTTCCTGGGTAAAGGATGGGTTATAAGAAAATGGCCTTTGTCATGAGTACTATCCAAGTTGCCCCTGTCCCTTCTCCTAATGCAGCAATTGGCTTATCACATAGTTCTGCCCCCCTCCCTAGGGTACAGTAGCTTTTCCCCAGTTGTTTCCTCCCAAGCTTCAGAGTTTGTTTTTTTAACCAATGTCTTCAACGTCCTATTTCAAAGTTCTTCATCTCCAGGTTAAGGCTTTCATTACTCAGTGAGGATAGGGGAGGTGGTTCTGGACATACTTTCCATGATGGCTTCTGTTTCCTCCCTTTTTATATTGGATCCCCACAGTGCCCATAGAATATGGGTTTTAGTTGCTTTCCACATGCAGGTTAATTGTTTGTTCTGAAGTGGACCTGTGGTTGTATTTCTACACTGGATGTTGTCCCTCTCCCAAGCACCACTTGGGGAGAGGAGTTTGTTTAGCATGTTTTGTGTTTTGTGTGTTTTTGTGTATTCTCTCTAATTCTGCAGGAAAATCATGTGTCACAGAAGTGATCTTCCCCCTGGGGGACTGACTCTAGCAAATGTACCAATAATTAAATTTCACTTTATCAAAATTAATAACAGGTGATTTAAGGGAAGCAACATTGAGTGTAAAGATAGAACCCATAGAATGGGAGAAAATATTTGTAAATCATGCAACTAATAATGGACTTGTATCTAGAATTTTTTACTCACATCTCAACAAAAAATTACACGAATATTTACTAAGGAAATGAAAAATACTGTTGAATGATTTGTTATTGTGGAAATAGAAATCAAAACTACAATGCAATTCATATAAGACTTGCAAGGAAGGGTAGAATAAAAAAATAGGGGATGTGGCAAGATGGCATTGGTTTAAAAGGGAGCTCACCATCTCTCTCACAAGAGACTGCTCAGTGGGGTTAAGATCCTGCCCGAGTGGGCTGTTTGGGGAACCCACAGAGCTGGACAGGGGGCAGGTTTCTCAAGGTAAAACTGTGGGTTTCTCACTCCATGGCTGGAAACTGTGGATGGCTAAGCCCTGCCCTCAGGGCACGAAGCCACTATGAGCCCTGACTCCTGCCACAACCCAGAGGGAAGGAACATCCTCTGAGAGTGAGAGGTTCTGATGAGGGGTGGAGAGGGGTTTCTTTTTTGTGGGTTTGGTTGCCTGGACCCCATTTGATCTTTGGGGTGCATACCAGTCTGCTAGAGATGGCACCAGGAAGAGGGGAGAGGTGAATTTACTGAGGAAGCCTGATATACCTAACCGACATGGGATAGAGAAACTTGGCCTGGGAGGGGGCAGAGTCAGGCAATTGACTAGTCCCATGCTAAAAACTATCAAAATTTCAACTCCTCTAAGGGAGGCAGGCAGTAGGAAGCACTTAATAAGCTTCTAAAGCCCATTGTCCCCTGGGAAGAAGGGGTGGTCTTGAAGAGGGTTGAGAGTCATTTTTCAGCAGTGAGTTGAGTCACCAGAGTCCCATTTGAATTTCAGAAGGGAAATCAACCTGACCAGGAATGGTGAGGGGGGATCTGCTTGTACAGGCTATTGCATCCTGCTGCCCTGGGAGAGAAAGCAATAAGAATAGAAAGGGCATGGTGACAGACTCCTAAGCAGGAGAAATCTACCCAACTGCAAAGAGTCAAACCTGCCCAAGTGAAAGTGACTGGATAGCTTTCTGAAGAGCTAACAGACCCAATGAGAAAGGTTAAGTCAGTGGAGGGGATTCCACTTTGAACATACAAGGTCCCTAGTTAAATTCCTGGCTCCTCTTAGAGCAGTGATCCACCAGGATATCAAACATCCAGCTGATACTTTAGGGCAGGGAGAACATAGACATTATTTTTGTATTAGCTTCTCTTGGATCTCTTATTTTTCCTAAGAAAAGATTAATTTTTAAAAATTTTTACTTAGTTTACTCACTAAAGCCCATTCAAAACCTGCAGAGTGCAGGCTGCAGGGTAATTGATCGATGAACACCGGCAGCCTCAGTAGCTCCTCAGGGGCCTAAGAGGGAGGCTGTTTTTCCTTAGTTTGTGTCTGACTGCTTGCTTGTGTTTTGTTTGTTTTTATGTTTTTGTTTTTCTTTCCTCTTTATTCCCTCCACTCATTTTCTTTTTTTCCTAATTAGGTGCTGCTGGCTTGTTTCTTGTTTGCTGCATTTCCTCTTCCTTGATTTCCCCTTTTCTGTGTGTACCAATTTTGCCTACTAATGCTATCCTTCCTTCATCTTTCTATCTTCCACTTTCTGTTGTTGTTCTTACATTCCACCTCTCTGTTTAGTCACAATTTTTCTGGTTTTTATTTCTATATTTTCTATCCTGTTTTCTTTCTTTTATAAAGTTTTTTCTTTTTGTCTTATCTTTTCCCTTTCCCTCTCTCCTCATCATTCTGGCCTTTTAATTCATTCTATATATTTTTCTTTATTCAGTTTCCTATTTCATTGTTGGTACTCCACTTTTATTCCTATTATTCTACACTGCTTACATGAGTTAAATATCCATTTTCCAAGGTCTTATATGGTTCCTCTTCTAATGATTACAATTATTATTACTACTATTCTTTTTCTT
>JAQZBX010060444.1:0-17304 GCA_029593785.1 Cabassous unicinctus | reverse complement strand
ATTAGAAAGAAAAAAAAAAAAAGAAGGAATAAAGAAGTGGGGAGGAAAGAGGAATGAAAAGCAAGAGACAGCAAATAAAGAGAGAAAAACCAAACAACCACACAAGCAAGCAGTTAAACAAAGCTAAGGAGGAACAGTTTTCCTTCTAGGGTCCTTGTGGAACCTCTCAGCCTGCTTGTGTTTATCAATCAATTTCCCTGCAGGGTTCTATCTGCAGGTTTTAAGGCAGATTTTAGCTATTAAACTAAATTAAAAAGAAAAATTCAGTTTTAAAGTGACTGTCTTCTTTGTGTGTGTGTGTGAAATAAGGGACCCAAATGAAGTCCTCTTCTATACCATCCCTTTCACCAAGGGGTCCCTAAATAGGCTCATGGAAACTAATCAAGCACTTCCAACTTCCTGGCCTCCCCAGGGGAGCTGAAGCTCTGATGCTTGTCAGTGCAGAGTGATAAAATTGGCTGACTCCACCCCCTCTGGAGCCAAGCCTGAGTGTCACTGGACTGCTGGGTAAATCAGCCTTCCTCAGTAGAGTCACCTCTCCCCTCAGCCTGGCCCTGCTTCAGGCTGGCTTATTTGCTCCTCAAAGGTATAAGGGGGTCCAGGCAGCCAAATCAACTGAAGGTAAACCCCTCTCCACCCTCTGTCAGAACCCTCCCACTCTCAGAGAATTCTCCCTCACACCGGTAGCAGGAATCGCGGGTGCGGAGTCATGGCTCAAACCAGCCTTTTTTCCTGAGGGTGGGGCTCAGCCAACTGTGTTAACCACCACAGGCAAGCTTAAAACTCACGAATGTCTATCAATTAGTCCATGCCATCGATCGGCCTGCAGATAGATGTCCCAAGCTTTTTGCTCCATGTGCCCACAGCACAGATCCCTGGGCAGGACCCTATACACAATTAGCCGTCCTCAGAGAACTAGTCAGCAAGTGCCCTCCTAAACCAATGCCATCTTGCTTCCACCCTCAGCTGTTGTGATTTTTATTGGGATTGCCTTTAATCTGTAGATCAGAATTTTGTAGAATTGGTAGTTAGTCTTCTAATCCATGAAAAAATAAATCCATCCATTTCTTTAAGTCTTCGTCAGTTACTTTTAGCAATGTTTTGTAGTTTTCTGAATATAGGTCTTTTATATCCTTGTTTAAGTTTATTCCTAAACATTTCATTGTTTTAGTTGCCATTATAAATGGACTTTTTCTGATTTCCTCCTCAGATTCCACATTAGTATTGTATGGAAATGCTATTGATTTATACATATTAATCTTGCATCCCACCACATTGCTGAACTCCTCTATTTGTTTTTCTAGCTTTCTTGTGGATTTTTCAGGAGATTCTAAGGATAAGATCAAATCATCAATGAATGGGGAAAGTTTTACATTTCCTTTCCTGTTTGGTTGCCTTTTATTTCTTTATGTAGACTAATTGCTCAAGCTTGACCTATATCACAATATTGAATAACAATGACAACAGTGAGCATCCTTGCCGTTTTCCTGAACTCATCATGAAAGCTTTTAATCTTTCATCTTTGAATACAATAACAGCTTTAGGTTTTCCATATATGCAATTTACCATATTGAGAAAGCTTCCTTCTATTCATACCTTTGTAGAGTTTTTAATCAAGAAAGGGTGTTCTACATTGTGAAATGCCTTCTTTGCATCAATTGAGAAGATTGTGTGATTTTTCTTCTTCAATTTATCAATGTGGTTTATTACACTGATTTATTTTTTTGTGTTGAACCACCCTTGCACACTTGTGATAAACCCATTTGATCATAATGAATACCTCTTTTAATGTGCTTTTAGATTCTGTTTGCAAGTATTTTGTTGAGGATTTTTGCATCTATATTCATTAAGGATATTGGTCTGTAATTTTATTTTTTTATTTTTAGTATCTATCTGGTTTTGATATTAAGGTGATGTAGATTCACGGAATGAGTTTCCTATTGTTTTTTTCTGTTCAATTTTTTGGAAGAGCTTGAGAAAAATTGGTTTTAGTTCATCTTTCAATGATGGGTAGAATTCACCTGTGAAGCCATCTGGTCCTGGGCTTTTCACCTTTGGGAGGTGTTTGATGACTGTGTCAATCTCTTTACTTGTGAATGGTTTGTTGAGGTCTTCCATTTCTTCTAAGGTCAGTGTAAGTGGTTCATGTGTTTTAACAATTTGTCCATATTCTCTACCTTGTCTAGTTTTATGGCATACAGTTGTTCATAGTATCATTTCTGATTTTATTTATTTGTGTCTTCTCTCTGTTTTCTTTGGCAGTGTAGCTAAGGATTTGTAGATTTTGTTGATCTTCTCAAAGAACCAAATTTTGGTTTTGTTGATTGTCTATTGTTTTGTTGTTGTTGTTGTTGTTGTCATTATTCTCAAGTTTATTTACTTCTGCTCTGATCTTTACTATTTCTTTCCAATGAAGAATAAGAAAAAATACTAATTGGATGTGTCCAGGTTGATTCCCTATCTAACCTGCTTCATTAACATATTCCCATATTAACAAAAGCTGTGGGAGATCTTCACAGGTAGACTTGTCCTAAAATAATGATACAGGGAGCTCTTCAGATAGAAAGAAGGGGCACTAGACAATGGACTAAAGCAACAAAAAGAATAAATATTTCTTTTAAAAGTAAGAAAATGGCTAATAATAAGCCCCAGTATTATATTTTTTTATGTTTTTTTTTAAGGTAAATCAACTTGTTTGTTCAGATTCTACTAAGCACAAGTTTAAAAATAAGGAAAATTCTATGACTTAGGATATTTACTGTGAGAGGCTATAACTTGCAACAACTACAATAATGAAGTGAGGGGATGCTAGGGCATAGGATCAAATGTTTTCATATGTTAATGAAATTAAGTTGGTATCAAATAAAATAAGATATTTTTTAAAAATTATTGACAGAAACATTGTAAATGTGTCTCAATAACTGAAAGGTTTATGAAACTTGATTTCATTTTCAATCCTGCAATGTACTTAGCTTCGCTGATATTTTGATTATTGAAATTAACATATAAGTCCAGAGTTAGGAGAGAACATGAAACAAGAAACATCTTAATTCATTGATTTTGAAAAGATATTGTTGTCCATATGCTCTATGTTGAATTCCTCATGAAAAGCCTTCTATTGACACCAATAATGGCTTTTTATTTCTGAAAAATGTAAATCATCTTCATTTATTTTATTGCATATTATTTACATTTTATCCTTTAAATACAAGGAGATGGCAACATAATTAAAGATATAGAAAATCTCACTATCTTCTTAGAGTTCCTTCTTTTTTAAAATATTTTAAAAGATGTTTAGTTTAGATCAACGTTACAGAAAAATTACAGTGATTCCCATATTCCCCAACTCCCATACCTTCGACATCTTCCCATGTAAACATCTTTCATGAGTGTGGCATATCACCTGCAATGGACATACACATTCTGGGGCTTTGCCAATAAGCATGGAACATAGTTCACATTGTAGACCACACTCTCTCCCACACAATTCTTCATGTTATATGCAGATGTAAAATGGCCTATATTTGTCATTGTATTGTAACTCAAGATAATTCTCATGTCCCCAAAAAGCCCCTGTATTACAACTGCTTTTCCCTCTCCCTGTTCCAAAAGCATCCAGAGGCCACTGGCTCCACAACAATGTTGTAATTGCTTCCATTGCTTGAATCACAATATGTCTACAACAAAATACCAGTAAGTCCATTCTAGTCCATAGCTCTTCCCACAATCCTGAGGAGTCTGGGATGGTGATGCCCACTCCATCTCCAAATGAGAGGGGGTTTATATCCCATGGATAAGATGGATGGGATTATCCTGCCGGCAGCTGCAGACTCTCTCCATTCCCTTGGGATGGCTGTTGTCCATCATCATCTCCCCACCAGGTGTCCAGGGTGAGCCCATTGAACTGTAGAGTAGGAGTTGCAGCTCCACCGAAATTCCAGGCACAGCTGGCACATGGGCAGGCCAAAGGCTCCAGTCTCTGGAAGTATACCTACAAACTCCAGCACCAAATGTAGGTTTGAGTAGAAGGTATTGATGGACCATGTGCAGGGAGGACTTATTTGAGTCCCACTCTGTCACTCTCAGGAGCACAGATTACAAAGTAGAGCCCACTGATAAGGCATCAATCTTGGGAGCTATGCTCCCTTATACAGGACCTGGGTGTCTACAGAGCCCTAAGGAACCCCTCTCTTTGGGGTCATATCCACTTTGGTGTTCTATGACATCCTACTGAGGTGTGCATAAAAATTACCTCTAGGATGACATCCCAACTCTCTTTGAAGTCTCTTAGCCATATGAACTCTTATGTCTTTATCTTTTCCCCCATTTATTCAAGGTCTTTTTCCAGTCATATTTCCAGTTGGCACTTTGTAGTAATCACTTGTTGCCAGGGAAGCTTATCCCCGGGAGTCATGTCACATGCTGGGGGGAAGGTAATGCATTAATATGGTGAGTTTGGCTTAGAGAGAGGCCACATTTGAGCAACAAGAAGGATCTCAGGTGATAACCCATAGGCACCCCATAACAATAGGCTAAGTTTCAATTACAAGAGCAAAGACTCATAAAGATAGCCATCAATAACAAGAATCCATTAGTGGACCATCCTTCTTAACCAGACACTGCCCGTGTGCTTGGGGGACTGTTGCTGCTCCCTTGGAGAATGTGGCAGAGCTCTCCAGGCTGGGAATTCAGTGTTCTCTCATTTATTGAGTGATTTTCCATCCACTCTGACATGCCCCACACCTTGAGCATTTGAACAATTTTATATATCTTTTATACATATTCATGTGAACTTCCTCCCATGAAACCCCCATTTGAGACTCCCCTCACCAATGATCCTCTCCCACCCCTGTTGTAACCCTTGTGTGCTCCAAACCTTGCTTAAAGATGAAGCTCTTATAATAGATGAATACAATTAGTAGGAAAATGAAATAATAATGATAAGTTTAAATGTAAGAGATAAAATACATGTATACTTTTTAAAAAAATCTAAAAATAAAATTAAATTAAAGGATTAGGATATTCAAAAATAAGCATTTATCTTTGAACTCAATTCAATACCAGTTGTTTATATGTCCGTAGTTGTGTCATATTCATGCTTTTAAAAATATTTTACTGAAGTGTATCATTCATTCATTAACATACTTAAACTATAAGTTACAGTAAAAGTCATGAACTTACAAAAATAAACATGCATAGCATCATATAGAGATCCCATATATCAGGTACCAACAATCCCTCACGTTGTTGTGACACATTGATTACAAACTATGCAAGAACATCATCAAAATATTACTAAGTGTAGTCCATATCCTACATTTGGTTTATTTCCCCCCAACCCTCCTATTATTTTTTAATTTATTTTTATTATAGATGATGTGAACTTACAAAACAGTCATGCGCATGTGTAGAATTTCCATACAACATTCCTTCACCAACACACCACACTGTGGTGGAATATTTGTTACAGATTATAGATAATATCATAAGACTATTATGACCAACCATGGTCATGCTTTTTTGACCACTGTAAAGTTATGATAAATTTTAAAATAAGGAACTGTGAGTCCTCTAAATTTTCTCTTCTTTATGAAGATGTCTTTTGGCTATTTGAAACCACTTATGCTTCCATATCAATTTGATTAGTGGATTGTCCTTTTCTGTAAATTGGAATTTTGATTGAGATTCCATTGAATCTATAAATCAATTTCGTTAGAATTTTTATCTTAAAATAATGAGTCTTCAGATCCATGAACATGGATTATACATTCAGGTCTTCTTTCATTTCATTTAATAATGTTTTTAACTTTTCTCTGCATTAGTCCTTTGCCTCCTGGGTTAAATTATTTCCTATTTATTTGATTCAAATTTTCATTAATGTAAATAGATTTTTCATTAACTTCCCCTTCAGATTGTTCATTACTATTTCACAGAAACACCATGATTTTTTTTTTTTGTCTTGAACCCACTGATCTGCTGAATTTATTTAGTACCTCTGGTAGCTTAGTTGTGGCTTTATCATGGTGTTATGTATATAGGATCCTGTTATCTGAAAATGGGGAAAGTTTATTTCTTCTTTTAAAAATTTGGATGCTTTTTATTTCTTTTACTTGCTTAATTGTTCTGACTAGAACTTTCAGTACAATGTTGAATAAGAGGATGAGAGAAGGCATCCTTGTCTTGTTCCTAATCTTAGAGGGAAAGCTATATAACACAATTGAATATGATGTTATACGTAGGATTTTCATATATTCCCTATATCATGTTGAGGAAGTTTCCTTCTATTGCTAGTTTTCCAAGTATTTTTTCCACAAGGTGGTCCTGGATTTGTCAAATACTTCTTTGGCATCACTTGAGAGGATCATGTGATTTTTCTCCTTTCTTCTATAACTGTAGTCTATTACATTGATTTTTTTTTTTGGCTGAACCACACTTGTATATCTTGGAAAAATCTCACTTGATCACGGTGTATAATTATTTTATAGAGCTGTTGGATTCACTTTGCTAGTGTTGTGTTGAAGATATTTACATCCATATTCATATGAGATATTTCTTTGTAATTTTCTTTGTAGTTTCTTGATCAGGCTACAATATTGGGGTGATCTGGCCTCATTGAATGAATTAGTGAGAGTTCCCATCTCAATTTTTTGGTACAGTTTAAACAGGGTTGTTGTTAACTTTTCTGGGAATGTTTGCTAAAACTCTCATCTTACGCCATGTGGTCCTGGACACTTTTTTGGGGGGTGCATTTTGATTACTGATTCAAAGTCTTTACTTGGTATTGAACTGTTGAATCTTCTTTTTCTTCTTGAATCAATGGAGGTAGTTTGTATATTTCTAGGAATTTGTACATTTCATCTAGGTTATCTAACTTGGCTTACAGTTGCACACATTATCCTCTTATGTAACCTTTTTTATTACTGTGGGGTCTGTAATAATATCCCTCCTTTCATTTCTGATTTCATTTTTTGTGTCTTATTCCTTTTTTGCAACTCTAGCTAAAACTTTTCAATTTTATTGATATTTAAGAGAAACAACTTTTGTTTCCCTGATTCTCCCTATTATTTTTTCAGTTCTCTATTTCATTTATCTCTTCTCTAATGTTTATAATTTTCCTCTTCTGCTTGCTTTTGGTTTATTTAGCTTTTCTTTATCTAGAGCCTACAGTTGTGAGGCTAAGTCTCTTATTTAAGCTCTTTTTGATGTGAGTACTTAAATCTTTATGTTTCCGTCTCAGCATTAACTTGCTATACCCCATAAGATTTGTTATGTTTATTTGTTTTCATTCACCTCAAGATATTTCTTAACTTCCTTTATGATATCTTCTTTGACAGTTTGGTTCTTTAAGAATGTGTTAATTTTCATATATTTTTTAATTTTCCAATTCTCCCTCTCTTATTGATGTCTAGCTTCATTCTATTGTGTTTGGAGAAATGCATGCTATAATTCCAGTATTTTTTTAACTTATTGACAATTGCTTTATACCCTAACATGCTTTAACCTGGTGAAATGCCAATATTTTTATCACGTATTTTGGAGATCTACTATTCATTTGAATTGACTTCTATTTTAGTAATTAGTGACCTTCTTTGTCCCTCAAAACAGCTTTTGACTTAAATTCTATTTTATCCGATATTAGTATAGCTAACACCAGTTCTCTTTTTTTTCTAGTATTATAGTCATATTTCCCCTTCTTTTCACTAAGACACTATTTATATATGAATTTTAGGTGAATTCCCTTGTAAACAACATATAGATGAGTCATGCTTTTTTGCCCATATAGCTTTTATAATGATTGATGTGATGCATGCACAACTCTGTGATTACACCAAATACCATTGACTGTATACTTTGGATAAATTGTATGTTTAATAATATACATCAATAAAATTGATTTGTTTAAAAAAAGTGGCTATGGCTGAAAGGTATAATCTGGGGATGTAAATGTCAAATGAAACTAAGCTACAGAATAATCTAGGGACTGTATAATATAGTGATTTTGGTGGTGGAGGAAGATTATGGTTAATCATATAAATATAAGAATGTTCTTTTATTACAAGGTGTTAAGAATATGATGATAAATGGGAGCATTACAAATAATCTTACTTATGGATGACAAGTAACAGTAATAGTGTAATATTCTGCAGCAATGGCAAAGAACATTTGATATCAATTCTAAGTGCCAAAAATAAGGTGGTATAAGGAGTTATGGGATATTTACTTCAGGAGTAATTGAAACATTCTAAAACTGACTGAGGTGATGAAAGCACATCTGTATGATGAAAATGAGAGACACTGAGTGTATACTTGAATGGATTTTACAAAGGGTGAGGTTGCTTTACACAGTGAATCCTGTGGGACTGTGGTTAACAAAATAAATATGAGAATGTTCTCATGAAGCATAACCAATATCTAATACTAATAAAGGGTTTTTAATAATAGGGTGATTTGGGGAAATACTCCAAATGTAAGATATGGACTATAGTTATTAGCAATATTTTGATGATGCTTTTTCATAACTTGTGACACATATTTCACAACAATGCAAGACATTGGTGGTAGGGTGATTTATGGTAGCTCTATATGATATTATGCATATATTTTTTGAAACTTATATACAACTTTTATTATACACTTCTTGTTTATGTATGTCCATATATGAATAATATTCTTTAAATCATTTTAAAATGAAAAAATTTCATTAAACTACAAATTTTCATCATATTAAAATTGAGGGGAATGTTTTTAATCTTATAGGATACATCTCCCAAAACACAAAAAACAAAAAACAAGCATATTATTTCTTAAGACTGAGAATATT
The DNA here is from genome assembly GCA_029593785.1 of Cabassous unicinctus. NCBI lineage: Eukaryota > Metazoa > Chordata > Mammalia > Cingulata > Chlamyphoridae > Cabassous > Cabassous unicinctus. Next base: position 8,483 of record JAQZBX010060444.1, on the reverse strand, counting down.
ACTACAGGATGAATGTTCAAAGATATAATCAATATATAATTGAGGAAAAATGAATGACTACATGAAGACACTAAAGAACAATTAACAAATAAAGAGATTATTGAGGGAGTTGGTGCCTGGAGGAATGGGATTGACAATTTAAAGATGTAAAGATGTACAGTTTCCCAATTTTACATCTTGCAAGATGACAATATTGAACCTACACCATGTGGAGAAACTACACTTCACAATATTACTTACAATATAAGGCTTAAAATAGATGTAAGACTTGCTTGTTGATAAGATTATTTGAAATATATGGAAACATATATATTAATAATAAATTTGGAGTAGAACAGATATATAGTGTAGAAATGAAACAAAACTGATGTGGCTATATGGCTGTGTGCTTATCAAACACTATAAACCTGAAGGTATTAATGTATGGCTCCATACTAAGGATATTTTGCATTATGATAAACAAACCAATGCTACATTTATATACACCTATTATCATAGCTTCCAGATATATAATCCCTAACATTATATATCACAAAGGAGAAAGTAAAATGTCCAAAATTATACCTCTATATATAGAAAAACAATGCAGCCAGTATAATAATCACAAGACAACCATAAGGAAAGGTACAAAAGTTTTGAACAGTGTATTTGACTAACTCCTAATGGTGTAGAATGTGCATTCAAGTGTATGTTGAGTAGTATGGAAATTATAAAATTTGCATTGATTAAGCACACTAAATAAAACTGGATATCAATGACAGAATGGTACATAGCACTTATAAGAAGCATGTTGAGGCTTTCTACTTTCCTCACATGATCTGAATTATCCGCTCATACCATGACAGTAAACACTGAACATTGGTTATTGTAGTGCTTCCCAATAGGCGCCTTGTTTCAGGTAATAGTCTAAATGGTTACACATTCCATTTAGTTCTATTCCCAAGTGGCACAGGAGGGTGGACACCCTTGTTAATGTGATAACAGGTGGAGACACAGAGTCATCAGGGGTAAAGCAATGTAATTATGATCATCCAGCTCACAGGCCACTGTGCTGGGCTCTGGCACCAGGCTATTATACACTTTGTACAATTTCAGAGGGACTATTTTGTCATTTACCCATTAGCACCACAATGAGTTTGGTCTGACTATTGAACATCACCCCATTCCTGAGAGGAATACCCTGAGGATGAACAGGAAATCCTAGTGTCCCAGGACTGTACTGAGGTCAGTCTCTGCATCTCCTACTCTGCTCCTTGATCTCAAGGATCCACAGTTATTTCACCTTAACAGCCCTCAGAATATTAGGGGAAATGTGATTTTCTTTCTAAGTGATTATCCATTTAAGTTTCACCAATGCTTTTCATAAGTTCAAAGACACTAATATATCTCAATATATAAAAGTTCTGTTCATAGACAGGTTTTACTTGGGACCTGTTCCCTAACCATCTAGAACCAATTATCTCATTGAAATTACCTGTGGGCACTTGCTACTATCGGTGCCAAGGCCTGTGTTCCCAGGAGTTTTCTTTGCTGCCATTAGAGACAACCACTTAGAAATAAACATAACAGAAAATCTCTTGTATTGATAGAAATGTTCCAGTCAGGTTGTTATTCGTCTCTACTGAGTATGCCCACTAATCTTTGCCTGCAGATGAAACATCAGTGGACCCTTACCAGAAATCCTGACTTGTCTATCCAATGTAAGGAAAAACAATATTAACTTCTGATGGTGGGTTGTTATTCACTCTTTTTCCTCTCTTCTTTTCCTTTCCTCCAAGAATCACTGCATCTCTTCCCTCCACTGTTTGCTTTATTTTTTTTGAGAGAAACTTGAAATAAAAATATAAATATGGAAGTTCCTCAAATAATGGGACAAACAACTTCTTTTTTTATTAAATGCAATAAAGAACTTCAGTTCAAACAGTTTTAAAAAAATTGGTAGCTGTACATGGAAGCCAAGAGTGAGCTGATTGCAGTACCTAATGGAGCAGGGCCAAGAGCAGCTCTGCACACTGACCAGAGTTTCAAGATTCTGTATGTTAAATTAAATGTATACATAAACATATGTATTTCATGGGGTGTGTTTTGCCTAAACTATATAAATACTATTGCTTATTAATAAATAATTTCAATAATTATTGGCCTAATATTTTCTCTTTACCAAGCACTCTGCTCTAACATGGTTCATAGAGAATAAAAGAATCCTTGTGGGAAGGCAAGATGGCATCAGTTTAGGAGGGGACTGACTGACTAGCTTTCTAAGGATGGCTGGTTGGAGACCGGGTCCTGCCAAGGTGTCTGTGCTGTAGGTGCATGGAGTGAGAAGCTTGAGACATCTTTCTGTAGGCAGCTCGATGGCGTGGATTGCTCAGTAGAGATTTGTGAGTTTTAACCCTGCCCACGGAGGTTATCACAGATGGCTGAGACCCACCCTCAGGAAAAAAAGGCTAGTTTGAGCCATGACTCCTGAGGAAACCTGGTCCTGCTAGCTTGTCTCTTCTTTGCTGTGTTTCTTCTTAAGTGATTTCCCATTCTCTGTCTATATTGATTTTATATCCCAAGCTATCTCTTTTCCTTCCTTCATATTTCTGCCTTATGCTTTCTGTTGTGGTTCTTACATACCATGTTTTTTCATTAGCCCACAACTTAAGGGTGTCAATTTCAATTCTATCTATTCTGTTTTCCTATTTTTTTATTAATATTGACTTTTTTCTTTCAGCCATTTCTTTACTCTTTTCCTCTTCTCATTATTCTAGCCTTCTAAATCATTATAAATACATTGCTCTATTTGGTTTCCCAGTCCATTTAAGGTACTCCACTTTTATTTCTATTACTCTACACTGCCAACAGGAGCTAAATATTCATTTCACTAAGTTTTATACAGCCCCTGTTCTAACTTTTATCAATATTACAATTATCCTTCTTCCTTTCTCACATCTTTTGATCCCTCTGGACCTAATTCTGTGCTTTCAATAGAACATAGAAAGAAGCAAGGAAATAAAATAAGAAGAAAAAGTATCAAAGACAAAACAACACACACACAGAACAAACAGCTATATAAAACTCTAGAGCAGAGAGAGAAGTTAATCATCCAAATAAACCCATCAAGATAAACTGATGACTAGAGGGCTACAAAATATTACAAACCACACTAAGAAATAGGAATTCACAGACAAGTCCAATGAAGAAACTAAAAACCAGGAAGAGATGCAGAACATCGAACAACTAATCAAAGCTTTCCAAACAAATATCATGGACCAACTTAATGAAGTGAAGGAAGAGATTAAGAATATTAAGGAGACACTGGGAGAACATACTGAAGAAGTTGTAAACATACACAGAAAGTTAATGATATGATGGTAATCAATGGCACAATCCAAGAAATAAAAAAGGCACGGGATTCACATAAGAGCAGATTTGAAGAAGCAGAAGAAAGAATTAGTGATGTGGAAAACAATACATCTGAAATCAAACAGATAGTAGAACAGATAGACAAAAAGATAGAAAAAATTCAGCAAAGACTCAGGGATTCAACTGACAACACAAAGTGCACAAATATTCACCTTATGGGCATCCCAGAAGAAGAGAAGGGAAAGAGAACAGAAGTAGTGTTGAAGGAAATAATGGCTGAAAACTTCCCAACACTAATGAGAGAGATGGATGTGGAGATCCAGGAAACACAGCACACCCCAAACAGTATAAATCCCAACAGGCCAACTCCAAGACATATACTTGTCAAAATGTCCAATGCTCAAGACAAAGAGAAAATATTCAAGGCAGCAAGAGAGAAAAGTACCATCACATACAAGGGAAGCACAATAAGATTAAGTGCTGATTTGTCATCTGAAACCATGGAGGCAAGAAGACAGTGGTATGACATACTCAAAGTATTAAAAGATAAAAAATTCAAGCCACGAATTCTCTATCCAGCAAAGATGGCATTCAAAAATGAGGGAGAGTTCAAAATATTCACAGATAAACAGAAATTAAGAAAGTATGCGAATAAGGAACCTGAACTTCAAGAGATAATAAAGGAAGTTTTACAAGTTGAAAGGGAAAAACAAGGAAGAGAGAGTTAGAGGAGAGTTTAAAAACAACTAAAAAGGCAAAAACAGAAACAAAACAACATATGACATACATTAACCCTGAGAAAATATGGCTGAAGTAAGAAATTCAATGCAAGTAATGACACTGATGGTTAATGGATTAAATACACCATTAAAGAGACACAGATTGGCAGAATGGATAAGGAAATATTATCCATCTACATGCTGTTTACAAGAAACCCGCCTTCGACACAGGGATTCAAGGAGGCTGAAAGTGAATGGCTGGAAAACAGTTTTACAAGCTAACAACAGCCAAAAAAGGGCACAGGTAACTATCCTAATATCAGACAAAGTAGACTTTAAATGCAAAACTATTGTAAGAGACAAAGATGGACACTATATATTAGTAAAAGGGGTAATCTCTCAAGAAGAGAGAACAATCATAAACATTTACGCACCTAGTTGGAGTGCCTCAAAATACATGAGGCAAACTCTGGAAAAAATAAGTGGAGAAATAAATGCCTCTACAATTATAGTGGGGACTTTAATACACCATTGTCATCATTAGACAAAATATCTAGACAGAGAATCAATAAAGAAGCAAATACCCTGAACAATACATTAGAGGACCTGGACTTAATAAACATATACAGAACACTACACCCAAATACAGCAGGATTTACATTCTTCTCTAGTGCACAGGATCAGACTCCAAGATAGACCACATGCTAGGCCACAAAACAATTATCAATGAATTTAGAAACATTGAGATATTCAAAGTAATTTCTCTGACCACAATGGAATGAAATTGGAAATCACTAAGGGCCAGAGAATAAGATTAGGCACAAAGATATGGAAGCTAAACAACACACTCTTAGACAAACAGTGGATCAAGAAGGAAATCTCAAAAGAAATCAGTAACTACCTTGAAACTAATGAAAATGACAACACAACATATCAAAACCTATGGGATGCAGTGAAAGCTGTCCAGAGAGGTAAGCTCATAGCCATAAATACATATATTAAAAAAGAAGAAAGAGCTAAAATTGAAGACCTAACTGAATACTTGGATGAATCGAAAAAACAACAACAAACTAAATCTAAAAGAAGTGGAAAGAAGGAAATAACAAAGATCAGAGCAGAACAAAATGAAATAGAGAATAAGAAAGCACTAGAAAAAATAAAGAAAACCAAAAGCTGGTTCTTCTAGAAGATCAATAATATTGAGAAACCCTTAGCTAGACTAACAAAGAAAAAGAGAGAACAGATGCAAATACAGAAAATAAGGAATGAGCAAGGGAATATCACTACTGACCCCACAGAAATAAAGAGTATCATAAGAGGATACTTTGAAATATTATATGCCAAAAAGAATGATAATTTAGAGGAAATGGACAAGTTTCTAGAAACTCACAAACAGCCTAGATGGATGAAAGAAGAAATTGATGAACTCAAAAACGAATTACAAGTAAAGAGATAGACTCAGTCATCAAAACCCTCCCTGCCAAGAAGATTCCAGGACCAGTTGGCTTCACAGGTGAATTCAACCAAACATTCCAGAAAGAGCTAACACCAACTCTACTTAAGCTCTTTCAAAATATAACTCATTCTATGGTGCCAAAATTACCCTAATACCAAAACCAAAGATTCCACAGGAAAGGAAAATTACAGACCAATTTCTCTAATGAACTTAGTTGCTAAAATCCTCAACAAAATATTTGCTAATCACATTCAACAACATATCAAAAGTATTATACACCATGACCCAGTGGGTTTCATCCAGGGTATGCAAGATACTTCAATATAAGAAAATTAGTCAGTGTAATACACCACATAAACAGATTGAAAGAAAAAAATCACATGATCATCTATATAGTTACAGAAAAAGCATTCGACAAATTACAGCACTCTTTCCTGATAAAAACACTGCAAAAAATAGGAATAGAAGGAAACTTTCTGGATATGAAAAGGGATATATATGAAAAACCCAAAGCTAACATCATATTCAATGGTGAAATCCTAAAAGCCTTTCCTCTGCGATCGGAAACAAGACAAGTATGCCCACTATCACCACTCCTATTTATCATTGTCTTAGAAGTACTTGCTCAAGTGCTGAGGCAAGAAAAAGATATAAAAGGCATCCAAATTGGAAAAGAAGAAGTAAATATTCATTATTTGCAGATGACATGATCCTACAGGTAGAACACCCTGAGAAATCTACCACAAACTTCTAGAACTTATAAAGGAGTTCAGTAATGTTGCAGGCAATAAAATCAATACTCAGAAATCGGTAGCATTTCTGTACACCAATAACAAACAATCTGAGGAGGAAATCAAGGAAAAAATACCATTTACAATAGTAACTAAAAGAATCAAATACCTAGGAACAAATTTAACTAAAGATGAAAAGGACTCATATACAGAAAACTACACAACACTTTTAAAGGAAATCAAAGAAGACTTAAATACATGGTAGAATGTTCCCTGTTCATGGATAGGAAGATTAAACATCATCAAGATGTCTATCCTACCCAAACTAATCTACACGTTTAATGCAGTCACAGTAAAAATCAACTCTGTATTTTTTAAGGAACTTGAAAAACTAACCTCAAAATATATTTGGAAAGGTAAGTGTCCCCGAATTGCTGAAGACATATTGAAAAAGAAAAATGAAGTTGGAGGTATCACATTACCTGACTTTAAAGCCTATTACAAAGCTACAGTGCTCAAAACTGCATGGTGCTGGCACAAGGAGAGACATACTGACCAATGGAACCAAATTTAGAGTTCTGATATAGATCCTTACATATTCAATCATCTGATATTCTGAATGGCATCTGATATTCAGAATGACATCTGATATTCAGAATGGCAACAATTAAAAAAACAGCAGACTATAAATGTTGGAGAGGATATGGAGGAATTGGAACCCTCATCCAATACTGGTATGATTGTGGAATGGTCCAACCCTGTGGAGGACAGTTGGCGGTTCCTCAGAAACTAAAAATAGATCTTCCGTATCATCCAGTGATTCCACTGCTTGGTATATATCCAGAAGAACTGAAAGCAAAGACACGAACAGATATATGCACACCAATGTTCATAGTGGCCTTGTTCACAATTGCCAAAAGTTGGAATCATCCCTGGTGTCCATCAAGAGATAAATGGATAAACAAAATGTGGTACATACATACAATGGAATATTACTCAGCTGTAAGAAGGAATAAAGTGCTAACGCATGGAATAACATGGATGAATCTTGAAGATCTTATGTTGAGTGAAGCAAGCCAGGCATTGAAGGAAGAACAATATATGATGTCACTGATTTGAATTGAGGAAAGTGAGCTGTCTCTAAGAACCATTGTCTGAAAGAAAGGTTAACAAGGGAGAGAAAGAGAAGAGAAGGTTGTGAGCCATCATGCATATTGACATAGTCTACGGTAAATTGATAGAGTATATTTGCTTATTGAAGGATAGGACAGGTGGGTAGTGATATTACTGGGTTTGGTTGTGCAAGGTTGACATGTGGATAGATTAAGAAGGGTAGTTTAGAATACCCATGATACTGGGGGACAAGATGGGAAGGATATTCAGTGAACATGGGATTTATGGGTATGATGTTGAACGTGCAGGAGTGTGAATGCTCTTATGGCAGTATGACAAGGTAGTGTCACTGGTATAGGGTGTAGGACGGGGTAGCATTCAGGAAGGGGTGCATCTGGAGTAGGCTTCTGGGGAGTGTGTGAGTGTTCATCCTATCATAATGTGCTGTATTAGAGGAGTGAAGACCTATATGGTGAGTAGGAAGAACATGGACCTCCATCATTGGGAGGACTGATTCACCCAGAAATAGGTGGCTGTCTCTTAGGAGCAAGGGTGGAACCTAATAGGGGAGGACAATCAGCATGTCAAGCCCTCTTGTTGTATGTAACTATGAATCTTGTCATCCAATGAGTCAAGACAGGGGGTCTCTTGTGCCCCAGGGGGATGGGGAAGAAGGAACAGAAAAGATCAAACAGGGGGTATTGTGTGGTCAGGGGAAATATTTTCTATTACCTTACAATGGTGGACATAGGACATGGTAAATGTCATGAAATATTATTAAACTGTACGGTCTGCATTGTAAACTATACTGTAAACCATTGACAATGTTTATTAGCTATGCTTCACTATCTGTATAACAGTTATAATAATGCTACCATCCACATAAAAGAGGTTTTAATATGGGGTGAGGAAAGGGGAAGGAGGTTGTGTATATGGGAGTCTCTAGTATTCTGTGTGTGACTTTGCTGCGACCTAAAATTTCTTTGAAAATCAAATGAGAATTTGGGAGACACTGGGAATGAGAGGGGGCAGGTGCCACAGTACAGACTGGACACCAGATGATGCAGTGATAAAAGGAAAAATGTTAAAAAATGCCGTGGTCCAGCCGAGGCA
>JAQZBX010060440.1:0-17122 GCA_029593785.1 Cabassous unicinctus | reverse complement strand
AGACTGGCTCTGAGGTCTTCACTACGGAACGTGGCTGGCACACTTTCTCTCCTATTAGGATACTGTTCAATTAGTGTTTCATGACAGGCCGATGTAGTGTCTACAGCCTTGAGGGGAGTGATAGGAGAAACTTGCTTTTGTCTGGTGACCCTACAGGGACTTTTCCATCAGGATTTGAATATCTGGAGCACAACTCACTGCATCTCATTCTCTGCTAATTTGCATCTTAAGCGAAGCATCTTACTTCCTAGTCATCCATATTTATGATCTATCACTGTACATGGGTGACTCTTTTCAGTGCAATTTTCCAAATGCCATTAGTCTCCGTATTCTAAATTAGGGCCACCCTGATATATAGGCAAATAGTTTAGCAATGTTCAAACAGGGATTAGATAAACATGGGTAAATAAGAATAAAATATCACCTGTACTCAAGCCAACTTAGAGAAAATATGTATGTTCCATGTCAACATTAGATCACCTTAAATGATATATTAATAGTAGCAATAAAAAGTGCTTTAATATTTGTATAATCTTTAAAAATATACAAGCACTTCAATGTGCATTTTTTCATGTGTTCCTCTCTAAAGTTCTGTAAGGTTGGCAGAATGGGAATGTAGATGAGAAGAATATTGTGATTCAGAGAAATGAGACTTAACAAAAAGCTTTTGAACAGAACTGAAACCCTAATCTTCTGTGTCCTCGTCTTGTTCTCTTGTCAATGTAACATGCTGTTTGATAGGCTCAATTTAGTGAGCCTATTCAGGATGCACTTAATTTATCAAACTGTCTCTTGCCTCCAGTAGAAAGTGTGGCCCTGGGATGGGAATGAGAGTGTGTGTAGGAGAAAGTTTGGATATGGAAGAAAGGTTGAAGGGACTGTGCCATCTCTGATTAGATTGGTCTTAAGAGATACTGAATGATTTTTGGTAGTCCCTTATTTGTAAGCTCTCTTCTATTATCTTGAAAATAATATTTCTTACCTTGCTCTAGTTACCATCTGATTTCTCTCCTTTCTTGATTGGTCTAAACTTGGAACTCCATTTTATTAACCCTAAATTCCTTATTGTTGGCATAAAATATGGTTTTTACCCTGTCCCTTCCTTATCTTCTCAAAGGTACAAATGATGTAATTGCTCAAAACAATACCAATAATTTTTCTATTCTCACCTTCTTTGACTTCAACATAATAGCAACGACATAATAGAAATGACTAGTTCCTCTTTCTTTGGACTCACAACTCCTTTTTCCTGGTTTTTCTTTTCTCCATCTCATTATTCTTATTTCTGCCTTGGACCCCTAAATGCGGACACCACTAAGTTCAGTTCGCTGTCATACTGCCTGCACTCTGACTGGAAAATTTCAGTCATGTCCACTCTACTGTTCAATGATCATCTATGTGACAAAGATTTAAAGATCTGTAATGTCGGCCAAGACGCCTACAGTAGATGAGCAGCACTTTCTTCCAAAATCCCCATATTAAAAAATCACCCAAATTCCTGTATTAAAAAACCAATAAACAAATCCCCTCCACCCTCAAATATTATCTTTCCCAACCTAAACTGTTTCTTGCTCCTGTGTTCCATGTCTTGGTTAATGTCATTGCCATCCACCACGAGTTAGAAATGGGTGTCAATGCTGACTCCTCACTCATATTTGAAATAGTTTTTACTGAGATGAATCTAGCACTTAGGCATCTCTCTAACCCCTTCCCCACTCCCAGTTCTACTGTCTCACTCTAGGCCTTCATCACCTTCCCCTGAAACTATTGCATCAGCCTTCTAACAGCCCTATAATTTACTTGTTACTTTTCGTGTGGACATGACTTTGTTTCCAAGTAGATAGCACGATTGTGAAAATACTTTATCTTTTTTTTCCCTTATATTTTCTGAACTAAGTAGGACAGTTCCTTATTCATAGTAGAGACTCAGTAAATATTTGTGAATTTTAAAAAATGACATTTGGGTTTCCTCTGAATTAAGGGTAGCCTGAAGACAAGCTGGGTCTTTTCAGGAAGAATTCTGACTGAATTTGCCTCTGTGTCTGGTCCTGGTGAACTTACTGAAATAAAATGTTACTCATGCTGGACCTGCTCAGGTCTCTACAGCATGGTGAGAAAAAGCTTGTTTACTGGACATCTCCAATTGATATTTAGCGTTAACTTTTTGGATTGTGCACTAATATTAGGTAAATATAAAGTTGCATTATGGATGTGCTCCACTTCTATGTGAAATCTGCATTATAATCTAAATATTCATATTTATTTACATTTACATATTCAAATCAAGTTGCAAAATGAGCATGCAAAGCATTATGGGTACGTGATGCCTCCATGTAAGATATAAATATTCAAATATAATCTCCTTTACACTGAGGTAAAATGTTTCTTGGCATACTGAGAGATCCAGGATATCCATGTGATATTAGCTTGCAGCAGTGAGTTTAAGTATGATGGAATCTTCTTTTATGCACAGGTCAGTTCCTAAAATGAAATGGAGCAAAACTTGCATAGAGCTAAAATAACACTATTATTCCCTTAAGAAGGTGTCACATGGGAGATGGACTTATATTGTCTCATTTAGTCCAAATTATCCATATTTTCCTCCCAGTGTTTAAAGAAATTTCCCTTTCCTTAGTTAAGAAATGGATGAAGTAGCTAGCTTTTGCTTATATGACATGCTAAATAAAAAAATGCAACCAGTGAAACACCAGAATCATGCTCAGCACAATGGGATACTCAGATTATGAGAGGCATACATGAACTGCGGCCGACTGAGGGCATACAGAGTCATCCTCCCATTTATAGCTCCCTAGTCTACCACCTGTGTTCATTGAATGAAAAGTGAAAATCACCTGCCCCATTTATTTTCTAAATTATTGTGTGCATATAATTAGTTTTGTATAGGTTTTTTTTTTTTTTTTTTACAACTTTATTGAACATTCAAGCATTTATGCATAGAATAGATTTTGAACATCCTGATCATTTTTAAATGAATAATTAAGTGCTATTTGCTACTCATTTCGTGTTCAGAAGAACACTCCTAACACATGAAACATTTAACTTTTTGTCTTTAAATATGTCTTGAAAATGAGACAAAATTTTGGTTCTCCCAGAAATTGAAGATCTCAAGTTTTTTTTTTTTTAAATAAATAGAGTTGCGTTATAACCCCACCGTCACCCCCTACCACCTTGGCCACATTATACCTATGCCTATGATGCTGTACTCTCTAAAAATATGTAAGCCTCATCAACTTTGAAAAGGTATAACTATTGAATTTACTTTGATTGTACAGCCTAAGTTCTTCAGGAATATTGTAATTTACTGTTAAATCATGACCATATTTCCCCTCAAATTTCTGAATGCCTTGTAGTAGTTATAAATATATTTAAATAAGGCTGTGAGATTCCTAAGGATGTGCAACATACTAAGAACTTGTTAATAAAAGATGTGTTACAATTATATAAGTAAACTTTTTAACCTGGTCAAATTTTCTTAAAATAAGTGGGTGTGAGGTTCAGCAGGATCAAAGGTAATTAATGTTTTCCAGCAGTAAGTATTATAAATACTCGCTTGTTAAGTCAATTATATCAAGACAAAACTTGAATGTGAAGTAAGGGTGTACTATAAGTAAATTGCAAATGGCATTCATGTGACATATCCACTAATTTGCCACTAGTTATTCCATCAAGATTTGAAAAATTAGATAGCTGAAGTTGCTATCAGGAACACAATTTACTGCAGAGATGCCCCAAGAGAAAACTTCAGACCTCAGCTTTGCCTGTTGATTCCTGCCAACTAGTCACCTGGGCTCTGTTTTGAAGCAATCTGTGATCATTCACACAAAAGCAATAATTGTATAGAGAAATTAGAAACAATTAAACATTCTGCTTGTTGGTAATATAATAGTATTTGGTTAAGATCTGCAGGTACTTGCTGTAGAGTATCAGTGGGTATTGGCCTAAAATACAAGTATAATAGAAAAATCTTGAGGAAGAAATGATAGCATTCCCCGTTGAACTGAAATTTAATGAGGATTGTGGAGAGATGTAATTGTGTGTTCTACCTGACTTAACTTTTAATTTAACTGGAGTCTGTAATATGTGCTCTAAAGTTATTGTCAGTAAAATAAGTTATAATTCTTACTTCTTCCCATTTATTTGGGATTAAAAAAAAGAATTGAGCAAAAGTTGGAAAAATAAAAACTTTACTACATGATTCTATACTTTTACATTCACATAGCCAAGAATTTCTAATATGAGTAATTTAAGTTATTTTAATTTCATTTAAAGAAAATTTAGTTATGGCTGATTTAATTCCCAAAGATAAATATTCACATGATATATTATTTCATCAATTGTGGATCCACTTGATGGTGTAATAATAAAGTACTTTCTTTAAAATTCAGATGCTATGGTTTTTGTGCATATAAGCATTTTAAACCCTTGATATTTTTTATGAAGAAATTGAAAATGTCTGTGGAAGATGACAAAATAGCTCATAATTATAAGTAGTTGAGTTTTCTCTTCAGTTTGATTTCCTGTCTCAAATGCTTTATTTATTTATGTAAATATCTGTGGTAGGTTGAATTATGTACCCCAGAAAAAACATTTTCTTAATCTTAATCCCATTCCTGTGGTGTGAACCTGTTGTAAATAGGACCTTTTGAAGATTTATTTTTAGAGAAAGTGTGGCCAACGGTATCAGAGTGGGTCTTAATCCTATTACTGGAAGCCTTGTAGAGAGAAGTCACGAGGAGGAACTGGAAGCAGGAAATCAGCAGGCACCTGGAAGAGAAAGGAGAGGACATTACCATATGACAGGAAAGCCAAGGAACCCAAGGATTGTTGGCCAGCCAGAACATTACCGACCCTGGAAGCAAGTCTTCTAGCCTCTGAATCTATGAGCCTCTAATTTTCTGTTGTTAAGCCAACCTATTGAATGGTATTTGTCTTAGCACCCTGGAAATTAAGACAATTATGTATGTATGTATATATGTATGTATGTATTTCCTTAATAATTTACTTACTTACTTACTCACTTACTAATTTTTGGTGACTAGGCTTAAAATTTACAAAGCTAACCTAATCTTCCTTTTCACCTAGGAACTGTTTAGGGTGGCTTTTGCATAAACCTATAAACTAATGTCTGCATATTTCGTATTTTGGTTATGTTCTGTGCAAGGTTAGGTGTGTAATTGCTTCTTTGTGTGCATTACAATTTTTGTAGATTCTGAATTTAACAACAGGTAGAAAACAGGTTACTTCTTAGAGCCTTCCTGGAGTGTTTTACATGCAGTTGGTACTAAGCAATTAGTTTTTTGATGATTTTATAAGCCTAAGAGGAACATAAACTGAAATAAGAACAGGTTTAAAACAATTTAAACCTGTGTAGGCCAACTGTATATTGTCTGTGTACAGTTCTACATACTAAGTGTTAATTTTTAGATTCACCTTACTCTGGAGGCATAGTAGAAATGATTAGGTTGAGAATCACAACCCTGATAATTAGCTTAGAGATTCTGAATCACGATGTGTGCTGCAAAAAAAAAGTGATTTTTTGGAGCATTTGGCCCTAAGGGGTTGGATAACCAGCTGCCTCAGATTTTACACCTGCCAACATCTGGTTTGGTCAATAGGTACTAGGAAATGTAACAGAGCAGGAGGGAGTTCTCCTAACTCTGAGGTCTTGACCTCTGGAGAGTGGGACAAAGCCCTGATTCTCTTTTGGGAGCAGTTGGAAAAATATAGAATTATTTATATTGCATAACATTAGCAAAGTGCTTTGCAAGCTTTTTTTTTTTTTTTTCAAGCTCTTGCTTTCCACTCTATTTGAAGTGAATTTGTATGCAGGAAGATGTAATTTCTTTGCTTTGCTACCCAAATGAATTAACAGCAGATCAGAACAAATACTTATTTACTATCAAGGGTCAAGTATTTTCAGCTTCTGTCATCTTGTTTCCAAGATAAGTAAAACCAAGAGAGTCAAGGGGAGGATAATAGAAAATAAAAATAGAGTGACCAAAGAGGAAAAGGTTAAAAAAGGAGAAGATTATTTGTATACTTCTCATTTTTTAAAAACCAAATGTATATTGATTCTGTAGTTGGTTTAAACTTTTATTCATGCTCTACTCAGATGTCTAAAGACAATATTTTACTTCTTTATTCTATACTTAGCATAAAATCACACACCTTTCCTATCCTGTTCCAACCCTGTTATGTAGTCAAGAAAAGAAATGCCAAACCTGTAACTTTAAACGTGGAGGATTTGTGTTACTCCAGTTGGTTCCAGTTTGGTCTTTTTGGATAGTCCTAAGATCTCTTCACTCTATCTTTCTTCTTTTTGCAAGGTAGCACCTTAGTGCAGGGGCAGTCTTGGTGATCTCAGGGCACTGGGGTGGGAGAACAGGGCCCTTGATCTTGGGCTAGTCTTGGCTACAAGGTAGCTGCTATTGACCTTGGTTAATATTGGCTGATATCTTGAGGTGTGGTTGGTTGATAGTGTATTGAGTGTCCTGTCCTCCCAAAATTGTAGTTCACAAGTAGTGTACCTCTTGGTCTGTTTTCAGGGATGCTCAGTCATCCCCCTTGCTAATGGGTCCCATCTCAGCTCCTACTGGCTCAGGAAAATTCCATGATTGTTGCCAGGATTCTCATTTGCTGTGTGCCTTGTGAGCACATTCACCACCTGGACTCACAGCTATCTTCTTCTTGCACCACAAGGCAGGAAGGAATGTTCAGGTCCCTTCTATGTCACACAGGAGAGGCAGAAAGCCTGGGAGTACTCACTCAGGTTCATTCTCTACCTACCACCATTATTCTGCTTTGGCTACCCCTAAGTCAATGATGGTGGTGGACTTGCTGCAAAGTCATCTCTTCCTAGAATCTCAAATGAGAATTGGAACAAAGTCCTCCTGCTTTTGGTTTTCCCATTACCATATCTAACACACTTCTCTCTTCCTGGACTTGTGCCTACAGTGCTAAAGTCAACACATAAGAATCTCATCCCCTACTTAATGCACACTTCTTTTTTCACACAATTTAACACCCAGAGGGGTCAGTCATTCCTTATTCTCTTCTTACCTGGAAGAAATATCCCCATTTCATAGCCTCCTTTTCCTCTACTCCAGCCTCAAAGTAATGGGCAAAGAAACTTAAATCAAGATGTATTACAAAAATATATGTTTGCGAGAGGATTGTGGGAAGATGGCGACAGACTAATAGGCAGAGCTGAATGCTCTCACAAAAACAATGGAGAAAGACCCAAAAGCTCTCTGAGTGACCTGCTTTGGGGGTCAGCAGACAAGGACAGCATTATACAACTCCCAGGAGGGTGAGGGACAGAGAGACGAAGAAGTCAAAACAACAAATGTGCATTACCAAGCCCCATGGTGGCTGGGAAGGGCTCCCCTCCCTGACGCCCAAGATATTAAGCTGGGGTAAAACACCTGGCTCACTGCAGCTGACCAGGAGGGGAACAGACATCTTCCTCCCTGTCAGCTATTTCAAGGGAAAAGGGAGGGCAGGTGGGGGTGCTTTTCTTCAGTGAATTTGGCCAGCAGAGATGGCTTTGAACCCCTGATCTGGAGAGTCAGCACAGGAACACAGGAAAGCCAAGAGTGAAACACCTTGGTGGAAAGGTGCACTGGCTAGTCCCATCTGCTGGCTGGTCTGGAAATTGCATGGAGAAAAACTGCATGGTGTATCCAATCCCTGGGAGAAAATCTGTGCTCCACTAGTGAGTCTCTGGCCTGATTTTGAAAACTTAAGCTGGGAAATTTTAAAGACTGAGAATAAGTTGAACCAAATATCAAAAAAGAGTTGTAAAAAAAACAACAACAATAGGCAAGAGAGAGAAATTAGCCATCAGAGTAAATTCACCAACATATTCAGATGCCTAGACATCAGCAAAAAATTACAAGCCACACTAGGAAACAGGAAGAGATGGCCCAGCCAAAAGAACAAATCAAATATCCTGAAGAGATTTAATACAATTAATCAGTGATCATCACACAACTCTCCTAAATCGCTTCAAAGAATTTAAAGAAAATATGATTAAAGAAATAAAGGATATTAAGAAGACACTGGAAAGCATAAAGAACAATTTAAAAACCTGCAAAGAAACGTAACAGACCTTATGCAAATGAAAGACATGATGGATGAGATTAAAAATACATTTGAGACACATAAGAGCAGATTTGAAGTGCTCGAACATAGAATTAGTGATTTTGAAGTCAGAACATCTGAACTAGAAAAGACAGTAGAAGAGAAA
The DNA here is from genome assembly GCA_029593785.1 of Cabassous unicinctus. Lineage (NCBI taxonomy): Eukaryota > Metazoa > Chordata > Mammalia > Cingulata > Chlamyphoridae > Cabassous > Cabassous unicinctus. The sequence continues at coordinate 8,853 of JAQZBX010060440.1, read as the reverse complement.
AATAAAAAAATGGGAAAAATGGAACAGAGTTTCAGGGAATTGAATGACAATCTGAAATGCACAAGCATTTGTTTCATTGATGTCCAAGAAGAAGAGAATAGAAAAGGGGTAGAAAGAATATTTGAGGAAATAATGACCAAAAACTTCCCAGCCCTTATGAAGTACATAAATATCAATATTCAAGAAAGACAATGCACCCTAAACAGAATAAATCCTAACAGACCTACCCCGAGGCACCTACTAGTCAGAATGACAAATATTGGAGATAAAGAGAGGATTCAGAAAGTAGCAAAAGAAAAGAAAAGCATCACATACAAGGGAAATGTGATAAGATTAAGTGGGAACCTTTCATCAGAAACCATGGAGGAGAGAAGAAAGTGGTGTGATGTATTTAAGGTACTGAAAGAGAAAAACTGCCAGCCAAGAATTCTGCATCCAGCAAAGCTGTCCTTCAAAAATGAGGGTAAGTTCGAGGTCTTCACAGACAAACAGAAACTGATAGAAAATGCTACCAAAAGACTAGATTTGCAAGAGATACTAAAGGGGTGTTGCAGCCTGAAAGGAAAAAACAAGGTTGAGAGATTTGGAGAAGAGTTTAGAAATGAAGATTATTAGAAAGGGTAAACTAAAGGATAAAAAGACAGACAATAGAACGATATGACAACAGAGAACCGGAGAACAAAATGTATGAAACAAGTAATGCCTTTACAGTAATAACACTGAATATTAATGATTGAACTCCCCAATCAAAACACACAGACTGATAGAATGGATTAAAAAATATGAGCGGTCTATATGTTGTCTATAAGAGACCCACCTCAGACATAAGGACACAACCAGATTAAAAATGAAACGTTGGAAAAAGGTATTCTATGCAAATAGTAAACCAAAAAAGAGCTGGAGTAGACCAGATAAATGTAATATTACGTTATAATATATGAACAATAATTACTCAGTGCAACTGGCAAATTGTTCTTGTGCTCAGTATTCTGTAACTTTTTCATACAAAATAAATATTTGCTTGTAATTAAAGAGGACTGGAGAAGAGAGATATTTTTGGATACTTCATTTTTCTTTAACCCTTTCTTATTCATACTCTTGAATTAAAATAATGTATTTGGATCAATAATGATTTAGCATGACTACTGTTGAACAAGACTTTGAGTTTTTCTGCCTCAAAAAATTACAAGTTGGCAAATTGTTATCTGCTGTAATTCATTCCAATAAGATGTGAACAATTCCCAAATAAGAATTTGATTATCTAGAAAGAATTATGGCCTAAGTGGAAATTAAATAACTAAGCCAATAATTTATTTCATTCTTAGAGATTATTATGTCCAATAGTTAGAAAGAACTGTAATATAAAAATAGAATTATATTATAATTAATTTCTATTATATTTGAATTATTTACATTTATAAATGTTTGTTGCTATGATATCTATTTTTTATAATTGATTATATTAAATCTAACCTGGCCTTGCACTTTCTTTTAAAATTTGTAATTTCTTTCAATCGATTTTTCTATTTTACAATTTTACAATAAAGAATTTTTTAACAGCTAAAAAAAGCTATTGATTATACACTTTGGATAGATCATATGGCATGTGACTATATCTCAGTAAAACTGCTTAATAAACAAATAAATAATTGTGCAGGAATAGCCAGAATTAGTAGCAATGTATAGCAGGGGAAACAAAGAGCTTGAGAGGTGAGGAATTTTCTTGTTTGTCTGTTTTTTGTTTATTATTATTATTAGTGAAATAATGAAAATGCTTAATAATGATTGAAGTGATGAACAAACAGCTATGTCATTATACCAAATACCATTGATTGTACTCTTTGGATAAATTGTATGCTTTATTAATATGTATCAATAAAATTGATTTGTTTAAAAATAAAAGTCAGAAAACTGTAAATGTTTGAGAGATAAACAAATTGTGGTGTATACAGACGATGGAATATTATGCAGTGGTAAGAAGAAATGAAGTCGTGAAGCATAGGATAATATGAATGAACCTGGAGGACATTGTGTTGAGTGAAGCAAGCCAGGCACAAAAGGACAAACACTGTATGGTTGTGCTATTATGAACAAAATATATTATATAAACTCATGGAATTAATAATTAGAATATAGATCACCAGGAAATAGAAGAAGACTAGAGAATGGAAATCTAAGTGTTACTCTGTGCCGAACTGGTAAAAAGGCTATTTGTAAATCTTTGGAAATAAATGGAAATGGTGAGAGTACATCATGCTGGTTTATAGGTCACCAGTAAATAGAAAGATGGTAGAGAATGGAAAGCTGAGGGTTAATGTGTGCATAATTGGTTAAAAGGTTGGTTATAATTTCTGGAAACAAATAGAAATGGTGAAAGCATATCATGGTATCTGTAACTAGCAGAACTATTATATAGTATGACAGTGGTTGAAAAAGGGGAAACATAAGGACATTTATATTACTAAAAGGAAAGCTAAAAAATGTAACATGGGACTGTATAACAGAGTGAAACCTCATGTAAAATATGAATATGTGTAATATTGCATATATAAGACCGTATTTACAAAATATAAATGCAAATATACTAGACAGGAGGAAATAGAATAGCAGCTATGTAGGGCAGGGGAAGTATGGAGAGATTGAGAGGTGATGAATTTTGTTTGTTTGTTTGGCTGGTTGGTTTTTGTTTTTTAGTATTATTAATGCTATTACTGGAGTAATCAAAATGCTCTAAAAATTACTGGAGTGATGAATGCATAACTATGTGATTATACTGAATACCATTGATTGTACATTTTGGATGGATTATTAAAAAAATAAATAAAAAATAAAACCAGGATTTTCCAGGGTGAGTTCTACAAACAACAATACAACACGAACAACAACCAAAAACATATGCCTGCTATTGGCCCAAGGAAATAGCAGCAGTAGAGACTGAAATATCATGACTGGGCACTTAATGACACTGTGACTGAAAATAAAAGTGGAGAATAAGGTTTCGCTCTCCCAGTCTACTTATGATTTGTTTTGTGTTCAAGAAGAAAAGAATATCATTGAAGAATCCACACATTGTTGGAAACATTTGTCCCTGGTTTATCTATAGAAATTGTACAGTCTGGTAGTTAGACCCGTGGATTCTAATCTTCACTCTATGACTTCACGCAATTTACTTCATCTTGTTTTCCTCATATCTAAATTGAATAACAACTGTCATTCTTTGTATATTGTATCATTGTGAAAAATAAAATAGTACAGTATATATGAACGTTCTCTGGGGTAAAACCGCTCTAGTGGGAAGAAAAAAGAAAAGTCTTATTATGAGCACTTTGGGGTAAGTTCAGGGAGTAGAACTTGAGGTTTTAACATCAATGACAAGATTCTCTTTCTTTTGCTCCTCATGAATTTATGTTTGAATTTGTCCAAGTTTGTTCTTTCATCATATCTTCATTTATTTGAATCTATAATTAATTTGTGTCTCTGAATAGGAAGAGAGCAATAATTCTTTAATTTTTAATTTTAAAAATTAAACCCTGTTTATCACTTGATGGCCATGAAAGGACATTGTGGAGTTCTAGAATACACTATCTTATAATTCTAATGCTTGTTGTCATCCTTGTAACTGAACTAGTTAATGGGCACTATGCTTTAAAAACTTTGACAGGTTCTAATGTGTGCCTTGCAATGTAATATGACCATCAAATATATTTATTTATATTTACATAATAATCATAACTATATTTATACATAATACATATGATGAATACATTTACCCAACAAATACACATATATGTATATACACTTTCAAACAGCAATTTCCAAGCTCAAAATTGCCCTAAATTGTGCGTCTGCTTTCCTAAATAAGTGAAATAGTTAAGCTATATATAGATTTCTCTTTGGTGGAAACTTATCTTTTTTTTATATCATGAAGGGGCCTTCTTTATATTTATTTCTCTATGTCAGTCTTGATTGGGAGACTGTTCTACTTATGATTTGTTTTGTGTTCAAGAAGAAAAGAATATCATTGAAGAATCCACACATTGTTGGAAATATTTGTCCCTGGTTTATCTATAGAAATTGTACAGTCTGGTAGTTAGACCCGTGGATTCTGCCAAAATAAAGTTCTGCTAGCCACAAAGACAGTTTGTACTTAGCTGATCTTGGTACCACTAGCTTTTGGTGTCTCTGAATTCCTAAACTAAAAGATTTTGCCTAACCTTTTGCAGATAGAATCACTTAGTTTGTATAATGGAGAAGGAAAATCAAAGAGAAAAACAGTTACAGCTAGATTGTGATGATATGATATGATGCATAAACTTTTCTTTCTTTCCTTTTTAGTGTTAATATCTGTTTTCATAAATTCCTGATGATACATTGGTCAAAATGGTGGTATAAGAGAAATATTTTATTTAAATATTTGTTACAATATGAGATCCACAGTATAATTCTGAATAGACTAATTTGTCAATGAATGAAAATTGTCTTAAAAATGAAAATTGTCTAAGGTACATACATACTCAATTGGTCATCTCTAAAATGAAGATTTCAATCCATGCAATAATTTTAAATTTGCACCTAATGAAATAAATGAAAAAAATCCTTATTTTGTTGATACATTTCCCTATTTGATTTACAACCAAGCCAATAGGATGTTGTGAAACTATGAAAAACAAACAGCAAAAGCAATAAGGATGCATTTTTCAAACACCAAACAAATTATACATATATATAATATTGTTAAATAAAAAGAGGGCACAGACGTCACAGTCATGAACAATAGACTCAGGATTCCTTGCACATATCCTTCTGAATTTGTAGTGATTTGGTATTATATTTTAATGTAGGGGATGTCTTTCAAATGGCTTGAAGACTTCTTTTAAAAGATGTATATTTCTGAACAGGAAATATCACATATTTTCAAAGCATCATGGAAGACACAAAGACAATACAATACCCCAAAATGAATTATCAGCCTTCAATCTCAATGTTTCTCTTTGAAATTGAATCCAAAAGTAAGTTATATATTGACTGCACACTTTTTACCTGAAGAACTCCTTTAAGATTTGTTGCATCCCTGAACAAGTAGAATTCCAAGATTTATTGAGACTAATAACAAAAATTAGTATTTACTGAGTGCCAGCAATGAGGGAGATTATTGAAATCTAGTATGTCTTAATATTTAAAGGCAGTTCTTTTTCATCAGGATAAGTTAGGCTTATTTTCTGTTACTGAGTGAGAAATATAGCAGCCTCATGGGTTGAACTGGGAAAAATGCCAGTTATACACATATGTACAATTACCTTCGGGGTATCTTACACATTTCGCAATTCTTGGTTTCTGTTGGGCAGGTTCTTTCTTTAGTTATCCAACTTTGTCTTTGTTATTTTCTTAGCTAAATATTTAGATTTCTTATCCCTGTTCTCACACATTGTCTTAATTTTTTATATGAAGTACTCATAGGAAAACATTTACCCAGCATTATAGCAGGATAGCCCATTTGGCAAAAATTCTTTCTTTCTCTTCCTCTCTTTCTCTTTTCTTTCTTCCCTCCCTTCCTCCCTCCCTCCCTCCCTTCCTTCCTCTTTCATTTTTCTTCATTTGGATCTAGTGGTCTTTTCTACCCATCTGGAATCCTTCTCCTCCTCCCTATATTAAAGGTAGTAAAATCTATATTTTATTATTTATACCTTTGTGGATTCTGCAATTCAAAATTTGTCAAAACATTTGGGTACTTTCTTCTATTAATAAATGAAAAATTCAATATTAAAAGTATATAGTCTACCTTTTAAAAGTAAAATACATAAGAAAAATAACTTTCAACATTCTTTTGAATGCTTTCCAGAGCACCATCAAATAATTTTCAATTATTGTTCTGCTCTGGGGCAGGGGTGGATATTGTTTTCATCAGATGCCTGAGATTTGTCAGCTCAGGAAGCATTAGGCCAAATTGACACACTGTGACTTTCTATTCTTTATTATAGCAAAAATCTAAGTCTTTTATCTTGATGATTTCTGAAAGAATTATTCAGAAAAATTTACAAGAGAATAAAAATTGATTCAGTATGTCTAATTTTTTTTTCTTTTGTGGCTGAGTATAGTGTATCTTTGTTATATAAATGGTTTCCACATTGGTTAGCCCAGTTAACTTTCCATGCTTCCTCACACCCACCCAGCCCCTTCACTTTTAATTTCAGTGATACAGATAATTTCATTGGTGCTTTACTGGCCTGTGGAAATCATGAAATCAACAAAGATTCTCCTTTTCTTCATATTCTGTCAAACTTCTCAAGAAATGATACTTTCTGAAGAAATTTAATTTTTTAAAAAGGGATAAAAGCTTCAAAATAGAAGTATAACAGGGCATGGGGCAGTTTGAACTAGCTAGTTGTATGTTTTAACTGAAATAGGATATGGATAAGGGAGAGGAAATTACAGGGTCTGCAAACATCATTATCATAAAATACTCCATTTTGTGTGAAAGTGTTTGTACTTTTGTCTAAAGGTAATGGAGACCTGCTGGAGAATTTTAAGGAGGATTAGGTCATTACACAATTGCATTTGCATTTTAGGAAGGCCCCTCTGGCTGCAGTTATGAATGTGGCAAGGAGATCTCTTAGGAAGCTATGGTATAATCTAAATTGGAGGTGATGATGGTCTGGTCCAAGGAGTGGCTGTGGGAAGGGAGAAGAGGGAAGCTACAGTAAAGATGATAAATCTTTGGGGCTAGGGAATCAAGTCACTTTTTCTATTAGTTTAAGTGTGGATACATTCTCTAGTTCTAACCTCCGCATTTCTAACTTACGTCGAAAACCTAATCTCTATCTTGTGCTCCCATTCTGTTATTCTAGAATTATTGTGCATTCATTTATATAAGACATTTAGCTCAATTACACTGTAGTGACAAAGAATCAAAGTGGGGAAATTTACTCTTCACAAGAACCAGTGAGTTTTACCCAGAGCTTAACAGTTTTGTAACCATAAACTAGGCTTCTAATTCTTAAGTGTATTCTGGATTGAATTATGTCCCCCCAAAAGACATGCTCAAGTCCAAATCTCCAGTTCTGTGAGTGTGAACTTATTTGTAAATGGGATCCTAATTAATTTGAAGATGTAATTACAAAAAATGAGGCCAAACTTGATTAGGGTGGACCCCAATCCAATATGACTGGTGTCCTTATAAGGAGAGGGAATTTGGAGAGAGAGAGAGACATGGCTATAGGATGGAGGCAGAGACTGAGTTATGACGCCACACGCCAAGGCACAACATGAATTGCCAGTCACCATCAGAAGCCAGAGGAGAGGCATGGAACAGATTCTCCCTTTTAAGAGGAAGCATGGCCCTGCTAACACCTTGATTTCAGACTTCTAGCCTCCAGAACCAGAAGACAATAAATTCCTGTTGTTTAAACAGACTGGAATGTAATACTTTATTACAGAAGCTCTGGCAAACTAAAACAGGGGGCATAACACAAAAATAAGTTCTCTATGGGTCTTAGATCAGACTGGGAAACAGAGTTGCTGAGGGCTCAGTACAAACATATCACCATCATGGCAATAAATAAAATAAAATAAAATAAAATATAAAGTTAAATTTAAAATGAAATGAACTGAAATACTCTCAAAGTATCTGGGACTTAGGAGAAGGCAGTAGCACCAATACTCATTGCCAAAAACAAAACTTTAATATACTCGGTATTTATATACTTGTACTAGAAATCTAGCTGTCAAATTCTACCTCAAAACAGGATTCTATGAAAAGGAAACTCAATTAGAGAAGAGTAGAGTATCTTCCAATCTTTGAACTTTACCTAATTTCTTGAGTTACTCAGTAGTTCAGAACTGTACAGGGCATGGGAAATGTGAGACATTGTGGAAGATGGGGGCTATAGCCAGAACTTACTGTACAGGAATTTGTTGTCAGCCCTGTTTAGTATGGAATAGTATAGAAAAAGGCCTGCAGAAGAACTATCCTAAGCCTCCTTGGGATTGACTTGGTTTCCCTGATTGCCCAGAAGAACACTTCAACTTACTCTGTTAGGTTTCTCTCCCAGCCTTCTTCTAACCATGTGAAAGGCAAGGCAGAAACTATCTAATAGAGAATGAAAAAATCAGGTCATGTTTGTCTAGGTTCCCCATCTGAGAAGCATGTGGTGAGAACAGAGGTGACAAAAATGATATCAAAGGTGATTGCCCAAGATAATGACAGCAATGGTTTTGTTTTGGATGTGGAGCCTTGTTCAAGTTTGTGTCAAGAGAGTAGAATTAGTGAAGGAGAAAGTGGCTATGTTGGCAGAAAACACAAAATAACTTTGGAGGAGCCTGAGTTCAAGAAAATTAATCTATGATATTGGAAGCAGCAGCCATAATGGTGAGGCAAAAAGACATGTGGTAAGTCGCTGGTGTGCCTGCAACTGGTCCATTAAAATCTTGTGTTCCTTGAGCAATTGCAGGCAGTTGTGCATTAGCAGATACTATGAGAGCAGGAAAGGGAGGTAACCACATGAATTAGTATATTAACTCCTTAATTGTTCCAAGATTTTCTTTCACCACCATAACTTGTGCTACACATTCAGATCTAAATGTAAATGTGGAGACAGTGCTTATTTTTATGGTTTTGTTAGATTGATGAAATGTCCATAAATTGCTCATACCTAAACTGGCTTTCCTTTATGTGCCTTCAGTAGTAGGGCAAAGCAGGTTTAAGCAAATCACTGGAAATTGCAGAAAGATACTGCAATATGTCAAGTGATTTAAGTTGTCAGTAAGCATCAGGGATTAGTTCACTTAAATGAATTTCATGCTTAGTTTTCTTCCTTTCTTCCTTCCTTCCTTCCTTCCTTCCTTCCTTCCTTCCTT